>OY982577.1:19330158-19516904 GCA_963859945.1 Euplagia quadripunctaria | reverse complement strand
GAACACGCGTCGTGAGTTGCCCATGGTTCTACGGCTCTTGCTCGCTTGTGTATGTTTAGAGCACGCCAATGAGATGATTTTGGTTTCTTATTTAATTTAAGCTACATCGACTAGAATTTTAGTTTAAAAAATGACTGCGGTTTACAACATACCTACCCAATAACATTAACAGAAACCTTTCTAATAATAACAAGTGTGTTGTAGGGCGGAAAGCGCATGCGCTGTCACCTCGGCTGTAGGATAGCCGTAGGTAAAAGTGTTTAATGTGAAAACTTTGTGATGGCGACAGTCAACCGCGACCATTCATCGTTTAGATTCAATCTTTGTATTTGACAACTTTTAAAATGATACTATTGGCGATAAAAATATGTGAATTTTATGAATATGAATATTTTCATAACATTTACTTTTATTAACCAAATTAGATTTAAGTACTTAAATGTTCCCGCCTGCACGACTTACACAACGTACGTATAGATATGCATAACCTAACTTTTAAAAACAATACGTTTACGGTGATTCAGAGCTGACACTTCACACACAGCAAAATAATTCATGAAACGGAGATGGATAATTCTTTTAAATTATCAATTTATAACGAGTATCAATTAAAATAGCTAATTGTTTCAAAATAAAATTTCAATACAGCTCAAATATGCACTAAATTGACTTGTGTAAGACATAGGAGGATATCAGAAAACTACATAGGTTCAATAAAATGGATGAATATTTTACAAATCTATACTAATACCAGGAACCAGCCCCGGCTTCGCGCGGGTAGCAGAGACACCTTCAGCAATCATCATCATATTTCAACCAATTTACACAACCTTAACAAATTATATACCTAAACCTTCCTCATGAATCGCTTTATTTATTGATGAAAACCGCATAAAAACCAGTTCAGTTTTTGAATTTATCGCGAACAGACAGACAGACAGAGAGACGCGGGGGGGACTATGTTTTATAATATGTAGTGAAGAGTTTGTTTGTTTGTTTGCTTGAACGCGCTAATCTCAGGAACTTCTGGTTCGAAATGAAAAATTATTTTAGTGTTGGATAGCCCATTTATCGAGGAAGGTTGTAGGCTATATAACATCACGCTACGACCAATAGGAGCGGAGCATCAACGAAAAATATTACAAAAACGAGGAAAATTTACAAACGCAGACGAAGTTGCTCGGGTCAGCTAGTATACTATATAAATACTGAAGTTAGACATCTCGTTTACGAGTCCAACTACAGGTTAGTTTGAAAAATATTGTTCAGTAATACTATAATTATTTTTCGCGTAACTATTTGACATTTTGTGACAAACCTAATAAAACTAGAGATGGCGTGGTGGTCGAATTTCGGTCATGGTTTATTTCATTGGCCACTATTACTTCACCTGTCATTGTATAGACTTTTGTACCATAACAGGTCAAAATATATATTAGACACACATAGCTGTATGTACCCGTTTTTGCATTTTTTTTAACTTTGTAGCAAATATTGCCCAAAAATTTTAGCATTCGTCACTTCTTCTCTGTATAAGCTATAAGTGTGCGAAATTTCATACTCTTCCGTCCGCCCAATTTTCGTAAAAAGGAATCCAAAGTTTTCGCTTCACGTATTAATATATAGATAATTGCCGGAAAGATTTTTTTATTATTTGTCTATGGTACAGTGCCTCTTAGGCTTTGAATTCAAACGTAAGTAGGTATCTACATAAAAATTGTAGTTGGATAAATGTTTATTCACAGAGATTGAATAACTTACATACAGAGATTAGTTTAACCTGAATGTGTTGAATTTTTTGGTTGTGTGAATTGTATGGATTGAGTTTTCGTACAACAATTACTACATACTTATTATAAAACAAAGTCCCCCGCCGCGTCTGTCTGTCTGTCTGTTCGCAATAAACTGAAAAACTACTGAATGAATTTCCATGCGGTTTTCACTAATAGACAGAGTGATTCATGAGGAAGGTTTAGGTGTATAACTTGTTAAGATTTTGTGTGAATTGAAAGAAATATGTTGATGATTGTTGAACGTGTACCTGCTACCCGTGCGAAGCTGGGTAGATAGGATAGAGTATTCCTTGAGGAAGGTAATAAGCTATGTAACATCACGCTACGTCCGTTAGGAGCGGAGCAGTCACTATAAACGCGGGGAACGGTAGTTCTACTAATATTATTAACGTGAAAGTTTGTTTTCATGTATGGATGTTTGTTGCTGTTTCACGCAAAAACTACAGAATCGATTGCGCTGAAACTTGGTATGTAGATAGCTGGAGACCTGGATTAACATATAAGCTACTTTTTATCTCGATATTCCTACATCGGGACTTCCACAGGTGAAACCGCGGGGTGCAGCTAGCTAAGCTAGTTATATTAAGATATATACCTACAAATACTTATAGGTATAGATAGACAGGTATACATATGTTGCTACTGGTTAATTGTGGTCTTCAGTAGGGTTGAAGTTCTTCAAATGGACTGTTCCAATCGTGGCTTCATTACTAAGGGTCAGCTGCTACCTAGTACAGTTACAAATAAGGTCCACTACCTTATTTGTAAGTTACTAGGTAGCAGTTAAGTCAAACCAGTTTCAGAGGTCGTAGGTTCGATGCCCAACCAGGACAAATTGGTAATTCTGTGATGAGCACGATCGTTTGTTCTGTGTCTGCGTGTAATTTATCTATATGTAGATATGTACCTACTTAAATATTTTTTGAAATTTTTGTGAAATGTATTTTTTTTTATACGGGCACCGTACATTTTTCAGGATAAAAAGTAGCCTATGTGCTATCCTAGACTATAATTTATTTCTGTGCCAAATTTCATCCAGATCCGTTCAGCCATTTTCGCGTGAAAGAGGAACAAACATCCATACATCCATATCCCCTCACAAACTTTCACGTTTATAATATTAGTAAGACTTAGTAATATATAAGTATATTTATCAGTAGTCTGGTTACTATAGTACAGGCTCTGCCTAGTTTGGGATCAGAAGGCCGTGTGTGAGGTGTCTCAAGTTTAAAAAAAAAGTTTATTTTTTCCAAACGTCAGTAAAACGGTACCTACCTTCTGTAGAATACTTGTATGAAATAACCACGTGTAAACCTATAGGTACTTTGTTTTCGTAAAATTATTAACTTTTATTATTTAGATTTGCTCTTAAAAAATAAGAAACAAACATGAAAATAATAATAAATGTCTACCAACTTTTAAACTTTCGCGTCCCAAGATATAATTATGTATTTACACGAGAGTTATCGCGATCATGAGAAGGTACTGCAACCTGGTCGAAACGTCAGGCAATTCAGAGGTATGTAATACCTTTTCGTGATAGCTTTAATTCCCGTGTAAATACATAATTATAAATAAGTTTTTAAATTTTTTTTTTTGAGGATTTTCAATTAATGTGTATAATCTACTACCCTGCCATCTTTGAAGCAGATCAGCTTGATTCAGATGTGGATACGCATAAATATATGAATAACTAGCAACCCGCCCCGGCTTCGCACGGGTAGCAGAGACATCTTCAACAATCATCTACATATTTTAACCAATTTACACAATACGTTAACAAATTATATACTTATGCCTTCTTCATGAATCATTCTATCTATAGATAAAAACCGCATGAAAATCCTTTCAGTAGTTTTTGAGTTTATCGCGAACAGACAGACAGTCAGACGCGGCGGGGGACTTTGTTTTATAATATGTAGTGATATAGTTTCAGATGGTTTACTTACGGATATGAGCTTTTTAAGGAATTGTAATAAGAAAATACAGATAGGTAATAATTTGGTAGTTAAATCACAAAAAAAAAGAATTAGCCTGATACGTCTGTGAGTATTACAGTAAGTACTTTTTGGTATATCTACTTAAAAATATATACCTTAATGAAATTATAATAAACAAAAGGATCGTTATACAAACACTTCAGCCACATAAATATAATAAAAACCTGTCTTGTTTAGATTCTGAAAGTATTAGAAACTTTTACATCAGATTCAGTTACTACATTTCTGGTTCATTTTTATTTTGCATATCCGATAGTTTCAATTAGGCTTACCGAGCTCCATAATATCTCTGCTTTAAAATAATTGAAAGGTTTTAAATAGTAGAACTTCTTTTTAACCTTTCGTCTTTATTATCTCTAAAGATATCTACATAAACATGTACCTATCTTTTGTAACATTTCCAATTTACCTACTTCTAAATATTGTTTATAAGAATTCAAATTTGAAATTCAAAATTTTTATTTCATAATATTGGTGATGTACTTGTTCTAAATCGACAATTAAAAAAAATAGTGTGACAGATAATTAAAAATTAATAGATCAACACTTTTTGTTTGGTTGCTTTGTCAAATGTAATATTACAAAAAAAAATTGATAACATGATATCACATCTGCCTGCGTCGATCTATAAGCGCCCGTTTCCAAATGGTTGAGCCTTGTGAGAAGAAATACAGCAAACAAACTCATGGCCATTCTTTTAAACACGAAATAGTTTTAACAATATTCAGTCAATTTTATTACTGCGTTTTGTTGTGCGCTATTATGTTATTAAAATTAAAAGTAATGTACTGTTGGCACACTGTTGAGTGTGCTTGCATCGTCTTCTTTATAGGATCTACGTATCGGAAGGCAAGCTTCACATCTGACTGATTCTGACTGACTCCTAGGTACTCCTGACAGTTCAAAAATACCAATCATTGGTTTCATTGAAATAAATGATTTTGATTGACTAGTTGTAGATTCAAGGCCGATAATCTTTTCATGGCATTTGCCGGTATTCATGAGACATTGTTTTTGGTCCACAAGAGTCGCAGTGGTCACATGAGAATAGGAAGAAGGAAGAGACCTAGGTCTCTTCCTTCGAAGAACTTCTTCCCAAAGAACAACATCAAAGAAAAAACTAAGTCCGTCGCGTCACAATTATGTCGTGAGACGAACGCTTTTGACTTGATACCTACAAAGACTCCATAATAATGCATAATAACTTTATAATCATTTACCTATTAGTAATTTATGACTTGTGTTGATTTATGACTAGTCTGTTGGTCTCTCTAGTGATCCTGACTGCTGAGACACAGGTCGTAGGTTCGATTCCCACCCAGGACAAATATTTGTGTAATGAGCACAATCATAATTTGTTCTGTGTTTGAGGGTAATTTACTATAATATGTTTGTATTTAGAAATAAATAAGTATGTTTATAGCAGTCTGGTTACCTAGTTTGGGATCAGACATCCGTGTGTGAAATGTGTGGAGTTATTATTATTTACCTTGATGACGATAGTTTAGTACTGGGTCTCAGTGGTTATTTTTTTTAAATTGAGAAATGGCATAGGCCTTTGTCTTCCAACTCACCTGATGGAAAGTGAAGATGAAGACGAAGATGGTACTCGCCGATCCAAGAGAAATCTATTCACTCTACACTTGAACGCTCCAGGATTATAATTTACTAGCAGCGTCCCATAGTTTCACCCGCGTAAGTCCCGATCGCGTGGGAATATCGGGAAAAAAAGTAGCCTATGCATTAATCCAGGTCTCCAGCTATCTACATACCAAGTTTCATCGCAATCGGTTTAGTGGTTTTTGCGTGACAGAGTAACAAACATCTATTCATCCAAACTTTCACATTTATAATATTAGTGGGATTCAGGTTAAGGCTATTCTCAATTCTAGTCGAATCATAGTTGTGTCGAATTAGAGAAGCTACTACACCGTAGAGAAGATAAAAAAGATCATCGCAATCGTTTTTTTCTTCTCTACGGTATTTATCACTTTGTTTATGCAGTAATTTAGGTTAGCGCGTATACTTACGTGCGATTGCCGTTCTGGGATCACTGTTAATATCATAGAAGTGTAAATTGGGGATTTAATCGCGGTAATATTAAAAAGGTAGTACCTTTTTTGGTGACCCGACGTTTCGATCGAAGTGCACTGATCGTGGTCACAGGTGGACTGAAGAGAGCTCAGCGAGACATGAGGTGAGATTTTACAGAGAGTTTACATATAGATAATTTACACTTAGACTATAATCCACGACCTCTGCCTCAAAATATAATATAAATATACAATGTTCACACTATTTTAAGTTATTAACCGACTTCAAAAGTCACTTCGACTCAATTCGACTGTAATTTTTTTTCTTATGTTTGTTACCTCAGAACTTTCGACTGCGTGAACCGATTTTGATAATTCTTTTTTTATTTGAAAGCTGGTGCTTCCCGTGTGGTCCCATTTTAATTTGGTTCAGTTCTGACAATGGCATGCATGAGAAAGCCATATAAGTATTTTATATAATAGTTTTTTTTAAGTCGTTTTTTTTTAAGAATTATTTTATTGTCCGATTTAGTAAAATAATTTATTTTGAGTACAGGCATCTACCCAATTGTTTCTAAATGATTAATTAGGTTTTTTTTTCAAGTTTGTTTATTCAAACTTTAAAAAAAAATGCTAGTAGGTACGTGGGTCACAAATTAGTTGTGCATTTCTATAAACCAATCTCCAGCTAAGCGAAGAGCTTGTTTACTATGTGCACTGGGTGGAGTTCAAACCCGCAATACCTTGATCACAAGTCCGACGCTTTAGCTATTACGTTACCACCGCTTCAAACTCAATAACTATACTTTAGTCAGACTACAGCAATTTTATAATCAATATGCTAACTTACATCATTCTTCAAGTATCATCCATATTAATATTATAAATGCGAAAGTAACTCTGTTATTTTTATATAGTACTAGCAACCCGCCCCGGCTTCGCACGGGTACAAATTATACACCAAAACCTTCCTCATGAATCACTCTGTCTAGTACTGAAAACCGCATTAAAATCCGTTCAGTAGTTTTTCAGTTTATCGCGAACAGACAGACGCAGCAGGCGACTTTGTTTTATAATATGTTATCACTACATACGTGAGTAAACGAGCAGACGGATCACCTGATGGTAAATGACTACCGTCGTCCATGGGCACCTGCAACTCAAGAGTCACAAGTGCGTTGCCGGCCTTTGAGATGGGAGTGGGAGGTTGTTTGTTACCTTTCCATGACTAAACGACTGAACGAATTGTAATGAAAATTGGCTTGAGATAGATGATATCCCGGGGAAGGACATAGGCTACTTTTTATCCCGGAAATATGTACTTTTCCTGTAGAATATATTTAAAAGTAAAATAATAAAATAAAGTCGGTTTAATAAAAGTATAGGTATTATAGACATATCTCCGTTTGAAAATTTATACCCAAAAATACAAGTTAATTTTAAGGGTATATTATTTTGGCCATGTACCCGTAGGGCCTCCAAATTTGGACCTCATCTACAAATATGACCCTTTGGACCTCCCTGTACCATTTGGATCTTTAAACTTGGATTTTGCCTATACTTTAGTGCCCATTGGACCCTCTATGAAACAACGTGTTCCGTTAGACCTCATTTATACATCTTCGTATGAATTTATATCTACTTTCACAAACGCAATTGCATTTAAAAAGAAATTAACCATCTCTTGTGAACCTAAGTTCAACTACCTCAAATCGACTTTGAAAAAAACTATTCAAGTCTATTCGATTTAATATCACAAGGAGACATTAATTGACTGCAATTTTACACCTGTAATAGAGCTCAAAAAGATTTTGGGAACATTTTAAAACGTTTTTTTTATGTATTTAGAAAAACGGCGTGACAACAATCCGTCGATGTGAAGTTTCGTATCTTTTTATTGATTCAGAAAAACGTAGTTTACGTCGTACGCTTACCTAAAAAGTAAAATCTAAGTCGGTATCTGCTTTATAAATGATACTAGGGCGCAATGAACCTTAGGTATTATTATTTTAGATATTTCTGGTTAAATTTAACAAGGTATTACTCATACAAATGCGAAAGTTACGAAGGATGGTCGTTTCTCAATCACACAAAAACGGCTTAACGAACCTGGATGAAATTTTGCAAAGGATACTTTTTATCTTATTCGCTATGTTTCCGTTGGGTATTTCCACGCGAACGAAGGCACGGGCTCCAGCTATTTTGTTATATCGAAACGTTAGATGAACATAAAATAACATCTGAAAAAATATTTTATTGTTTTTTTTTTTTCTTTATGCATCTAAGTTATATTTTCTTTCTTCTTTCTTTCTTTCTTTCAAAGTTGCACACATACTATTATTCTATTCTTTACCATAACTAAGATCTAAATTGCTGTCTATAATACTACATTATCTCCACTAAGTAACTGTATATGTGTATGAATGTGTATGTATATAAGTATTTGTCAATATTTTGAATAGTACGTCATAAACTACTATGTTTTTGTGAAATAATTTTGAAATTATCTCCATCCTAAGGTTGTCTGGTAAAGAGTTTGTAAGATAATTATTTTTTCAACTGTATTTTATTAATGGTGTACAATAAAGAATATTCTATCTATCTATCTAAGTTGTACGTAAGCAAACACTGCTGCACTGGTCTGCTTGATGGCAAGGGGTTACCAGAACCTATAAATACTGAATACACCAATGACACCAGGTGTTGCTCCGGAGATTTTACTTACCATCAACACCATAATTAATACCGCAATCTGGTAGTAGTGCTGTCTGAGTGGGTTCTTTTCTAGTCGGACAGCTACAATTCAAGCCGCAACCTGTTGTGCCGTACCCTCTTTAAATATTTGGTGTTTTAAGAGGTAAAACTGAAAATTTTAGTTCGAATAGAGTTGCCCGATCGGACAAGCATCTTCAACCAAACCGTAGTGCTTCAACCGCTCATAATAAAACTGACAGTATATTTTTTTGCTAAATTAACCCTTACTATTATTATAAATACGAATGTAAGTTCGTTTGTAACACTTTAACTACTCAAGCGATCATTATGAAATTTAGCTTACATATTTCAACCTGAAAAAACGTACGTACTGGTCCCAAGAGATGGAAAAATAACTAAAGGCCGATTCACACGTATCAGTGAAGTCACAGTTCCGGCACAGTACCGCCACCGTAAAAATTATTCTTTCATACATTCTCTGTGAACGCATCCACACCTGTCAGTGTCAGTGACGGCACAGTGCTCTCAGTGACAGTGCCGTCACTGACACAGAGAGGTGATATTATTGAAACATCATCACGTACGAACTTTACCTATATATAAACCTAACTTTGTTAATGAAGAAATATTCTAAGTTGTAAGTACCGTACGAATACCACAAGTATTAGCTTTGAAACCTTTACCCAACATAGCTGAGGTGATTACCCGTGAGGGTTAAAAAAAATGGCAATCCTGGGACCTGACGCCTTACATCACAACTGTTTGGATCATAGGTTGATGTTCAAGGCATCACCAAGACATTTGAATTTTTTTTTTGAAGTGAAAACTTCTTTAGCAGCATTGTGCACTTCTTGGGGTGAGTAAAAACTGTTAAACTCGCGTCAGGTCACGAGACCTGATCGAAAATTCGTAAGACGGAGCCGAGTTTCTTATATTTAAAAAAATATAACATTCGAAATTCAAACATTTATGAGCGGCCAGGAGCGCAGAACTTCCAGTGTACCCTATGTATACATTTAGATATGTTATTACCTACTTTTTATTTTTAACCTTATTAAATATACTTTTTTTTTATTATTCTTTCAACATTTTAACAATATATTTACAGTTTTGATTATGGATAGCATTTCCAAAAACCACAAAGGTTTATAATGAATGCTATGGACACTTAAGTCTAGATCGATAACAGATGTGTGGGTGTGTGTATGTATATGCAAATACATTGCGAAGTTATGTTTTCACTTCTGACTGTTTTTTTACGGACATTTTCTCCTTTATGGCTGCAGAGAACCAAAATTTCAGGATTAGGTACAGTTTGTTCTGAAATCATTCAGAGTTAGGGAACCACTCTGTATTATTTGAAAATATTTCCACGAATTACTGAGAATATACTTAGTAATGGAATATAATAGATAAGTATTCTTATTGCACACCATGATTAGGATACAATCACAGAAAAATCCTACTAATATTATAAACGCGAAAGTTTGTAAGTATGGATGGATGGATAGATGGATGGATGTTTGTTACCCTTTCACGCCAAAACTGCTAAACCGATTGCGATGAAACTTGGTATGTAGATAGCTGGAGACCTGGATTAACGCATAGGCTACTTTTTATCCCGATATTCCCACGCGATCGGGACTTACGCGGGTGAAACCGCGGGGCGCCGCTAGTACGTTATAAACAGTAGTACAATGGGCGGCTTTATTGCAGTCTGCGATCTTTTACAGGAAATAGTGCAAATAATTTGTCCTATTAGTGCTTGAATGAACGATCAAGGAAAAAAGAAAAAAAATTGAAGAATATGACAATAATTTTTTAACAGACTGTTAGAGGAATGCCAATAATAACAAGAAATAATGACAATATAGTTAAGTAACTAAAGATTTCTATTTAACCACTCCTACACTAGGAATAGACTTCTTGTGGAGTCTTTATATTTAATAATATATCATATATATTAAATATTAAACACACCACTAATAAAAAAAAAAATATATATACGGGCTATTTACATGCATGCGTCATAAAATTCTTCCGCATCGTCGCTTACTGGCAGTGTTCCCAGAAGGCTGGCAGCATTGCCACGTTGAATGGCAATGCTAATTCTCTGTGCAAGAAAAAAAATCCTTCTGGTAACACAAAACAAAACTATAAAGAACTAGAGATCGCGTGGTAGTCGAATTTCAACCATGGTTTTTTCATTGGCCAATATAACTTGAGCTATCATTGTATAGACATATTCTGGACGCGTGTAATTACATTAAGCCGTTTTCACGTCATTTTTAAAGTTGTAAGACATACCTATTGTTTAAAATTTTAGCTTTCTGCACTTCTTCTATATATAAATCCGTAAATATTCCAAAATTCACGTTACTACGTTCGCGAAATTTTCTTAAAAAGGGGTCCAAAGAATTCTCTTCACGTAAAATGATATAAAATTTAAAGTCATAGAAAATGAAAAGATCATGAAGTTTAAGAGCGTACTCAAGGCCGTACTATCTCAAAGGCCGCCAACGCACTTGTGACTCTTGAGTTGCAGGTGTCCACGGGCGACGGTCACTTACCATCAGGTGACCCGCCTGCTCGTTTGCCTCCTATAATATAAAAAAAAAGTTAATTTGTTTTAATAGATATACAATATTCTTATACTTATACTTTGTGTACCGAAAATAACAGCCTTTTTCTAACAAAAATCGTGAAATAGTATTATGATAATGAAATGAGAAAATTTATCGGTATGTCATTGTGATTCTACAATTCCTAGGAAGGATAAAGTTACGCATTAAGTTTAAATCTTACTATTTTCATAAAGGCGAATGTTTGCGAGGATCGATTGACGGATGCATGGCTGTTTGTTACTCTTTAACGCAAAAACTCTTTAACGGATCTGGATGATATTTATAACAGAGATAGATTATCACTACATATTTTAAAACAAAGTCTCCCGTCACGCCTGTCTGTCTGTTCGCGATAAACTGAAAATCTACTCAACGGATTTTCATGCGGTTTTCACTAATAGACAGAGTGATTCATGAGGAAGGTCTAAGTGTATAATTTGTACCCGTGCGAAGCCGGGGCGGGTTGCTAGTATTCTCTAATAGCACATTTTTTACATACACACATACGTATATATGTATGTAAAAAATAAACATGTCGTCTGACCTGTTGTCATCACATGTGCGTGTGTCTTTTGTATCAAAAATCAGTGATGATCATTTTAACTTGCATATACGTTCAAATTATTAGTAAAAGTTATTTATGTCCATAACTAAAATTTGGATTACTGCTCGTCGTATTTTCCTACATTTGGATTAGTTGACATAACGGTTACTGCTCGGTCCTTAGCCATTTTAGATCGTACCGTGATGATATACAACCTAAAACTTTCTCACTAAACAGGATGTCTAACGCAACAAGAATTAATAAATCAAACTATAGTTTCTGATATTAGCACGTTCAAAAAGAAGCAAATCAATTCTTTAACTTCACAATATACTTGCTAAAGCCCTGCCATGCTTCGCTGTTCGTAAGACGAAAGAATAAAAAAAAATATTTCTTTGAAAAAATACTTAGACGTGCAAGATTTCATCAAGATCGCCCAAACAGTGTTAGAACTTTGATCTCATTTTCTTTATGGGATAGGGAGCAAACGAGCAGGCAGGCCACCTGATGGTAATTGACTACCGCCGCCCATGGGCACCTGCAACTCAAGAGTCACAAGTGCGTTGCCGGTTTTTAAGGTGAGCTTTCAGTCTGACTACGATACTGCCGAAGTTCAATATTTTACGTGAAACGACTGCCATCAGACCTCCACAACCCAAATACTAGGTGATATCGAGGTTTTGTAGTTAGACGAGGTTAAAACTACCCGTAACGAATGGCACAGATGTTTGTATGGCAACCGGGACCGACGGCTTAACGTGCTCTCCGAGGCACGGAGGGGTCTCAATGTGTTAAAAATGGCTACCTATCCTAAGACTGACCTGGCTAGTATTATTTAACCTTGCAACGTGCTAAATTACTCGATTAAGACTTAGCCACGAGCCCCTCATCTGCCCTTACTTATTAACATCACTAATTTGATCATAGTATGTTCTGCGTAGTCAACCCCTATTTTTATATAATAATAACTAATAACTTGATCCATTTGACACACGGCCGTCTGATCCCAAACTAGGCAGAGCCTGTACTATGGTAACCAGACCGCTGATAAACGTACTTATATATTACTAAATACATACATATTCCAGATAAATTACATCCAGACACAGAACAAGTGATCGTGCTCTTCACACAATTAGTTGTCCTTTGTGGTAATCGAACCCAAGACCAGGCCAGTCATCATCTACATCATCTATATACTTACCTACTTACGGATTATCAACAGTAGTCCCTTTGAACTGTGAATGGCATCAGTAGTATGTTATTATCTTAACTTTTCTTAGATCCATTTCTTTTTATAGGTACCTACATGTATTAAGAAACACAAAAACTAACAAATGGTTATCCTCTTCAGCCTAATCAGGTGATTTAGACAACGTTTGTGTGATAACTGTTTGATTGTCTATAGAGTCCGATGCGGAACGACAGTATACTGTTTACGATCAGTCTTTAAACACACTACTACTTGTACACAAAGATTGACATTATTTACTCACGAAAACATCATGTGTGTACAAACACATGGTCTCAGATATAGTTAATCTGTGTCGGAAACCGCAATGAATTCAATCACGAGTAAATAGCTAATAAATTCACTTCCCGCAAAGAAAAATACCATGAAATAGACAAGTAAAAAAACCCATAAAAAGAGAAAAAGCACCATAAACTCAAACTTAGTATTAAGGCAATTAGCAAAGCTCCACGGTTTCACCCGCGTAAGTCCCGATCCCGTGGGAATATCGGGATAAAAGTAGCCTATGCGTTAATCCAGGTCTCCAGCTACCTACGTACCAAGTTTCATCGCAATCCGTTTAGTGGTTTTTGCGTGAAAGAGTAACAAAGATCCATCCATCCATCCATCCAAAATTTTACATTTATAATATTAGTGGGATAAATAAATAAACCCATTCAGGTATTGTTGCATCCTATTTTGCTCTGTGTACAATAGAGAATATTCATGTTTATATAGAAATGTATTAAAAATAAAACTTACGCAATTTGATTAAGGTCATTACTCTATGAATTTGAAAATCAAATTTACGCTTACGCAAACGAACGTCAGTTTTATTTCAAAAATAATATCTAAAAGTAATTAATGTTTGAAAGAAAAGAAAGATTTTGTAAATTTACTTCAATTTTCCTAAGTGTATAATTCGTTTCAAATGAATAGAAAAGTCAATATATTTTCACGGGGCTGTAATTATTGCATGCGATTGCATGTCGGGTGTATCACCGCGCCCCGCCTTCAAGGCACTGACAGAGTAATAGGTTAGACAGAATCTAACTGAATTTAAACTTTATTTTGCATATGTTTGAGGTTCAGTTTGGCCTGACATGTGTTTGTCGTGGGCAAGCACAGTTAATATGCATTTTCGCGATACTTTTTAAGGGAGTGAGAAAATCGTAGCACTTTGAATATGACTTTTTAATCGGTGAAGTGGTACGGCCTTCGCGTCGGGTGATATTTTATGTAAAATAAAATAAAATCAGGCAGAGTTTGAATGTAGTAGTTAAATATAAGTACCTAGTGGAGTACATAATAATAATAATAACTCGAGACATCTCACACACACACCTTCTGATTCCATTCTTGGAAAGAACAGCCATTTTGGCATGCAAATGTTTGAAATTATAACTATTTTCGGTTTTTTTCATACCACGTCTGTGGCAGATAACCATACGGCCTTTCTGATGGTAAGCGGTTACCTTAGCCTATGGACACTTGCAATTGCATGCACGTAGTCGCCCTCTAAGAACCTATACACTTATCCTTTCTTAAATAACCCCATACTGTAGTCTGTATGTTTATTTAAGGATGAGATAATTGAGAAATACTGTGACCTCTCAATAACACGAATGCTAATGCTGGCGTAATATCTATTTCTTATATAGACTATGACTGGCCTGTTGGTCAACTGTTTGGTGATCCTGACCAGGGATGTTATGGAACTCCGTAACCGTAACCGAAACTATCGGATATCCGAAATAAAAATCTATCCGAAACCGTAACCATAACCGATATAAAGGTTTTAATTATTTCGGATAGAGGTGGAGTCTAAATCATTTATTTTATCATAATCATCAAGATGCAAGTACATATTTTATAATAATTATGCATGTTCCGACCATTGCTTATTTTTTATTGTGATTCTACTACCAAATAATAACCTAGAAATAATGCTGAGTCATTACCTATCTGTATTTTCCCGTTTCATTCTTTAAAGATCTAATATCCGTAACCGAAACTATCCGAAACTATCGGATAACCCGAAATAATCTGATATCCGTAACCATATCCGAAACCGGTATAACATTATCGTATCCATTTCCGAAATTTCATATCCGTAACATCCCTGATCCTGACTGCTGCGCCAGAGGTCGTACGATTAATTCGTCATGAGCACGATCACTTGTTCTGTGTCTAGGTGTATTTTATCTATAATATGTTTGTATTTAGAAATATATAAGTATGTTTATCAGCTGTCTGGTTACCATAGTACAGACTCTGCCTAGTTTGGGATCAGACGGCCGTGTGTGAGATGTGTGATTATTATAAGAAAAACGCTTTTAATTTCGCTGCTATAAATCAGACTTTTTAAATCCATGGGTAGCTTGTTAAACATCCCTATTGAGTTATACCTAGGTATATAATAGGCTCGTACCATAACTAAAGGTTGTCAGAAACTATTATTAAAAAAAAACACCTGAAAAACAGGAGAATGAAGCACTGAACTGTGTTGTCATTACCCACCTTCGATCATAAAGTTATCCATTTATTTAATTATAGATTGCGATATACACTGCGATGCCTAGTTTGCGATACTTCTATTCTTTTAGAACGGTAGTTTATTAATTTTTTTGTACTTCTCGTAAATTCTACACACAGATTAATAAATCTTCTGTAGAAGTAGGTATAAATTTTAAGAAGTTTAATACTTTTTGATTGAAATGAACTTTACTTAATCATTTCTTTTCAGATACAGGTTCTTCTTAATTTAGGTTTCAGGATCAAATATATTATTTTTATTTAAGAGGGTTTCTTGTTATTGAAAAAACCCAGAAAATATGAAGTATTGATTTTTATGCGTAAAAATTAACTTAAATGGACTCGCGTCCGGACACATCTCAATAGATGTGTTTAAATCTTGTTTAACTCCGTATTAAATACGTTTTTGTTTTAGAATAACTATCGTAAACTCGACAATTCAAAGGAATTGTATTTCTCTTTAGAGTTTTTAACACATATATTTACATAAATAAAATTAAAATAATAATATATACTCTCTTGACATTTTTATGACGATTGTAATTACTACTTTGAATGTAAACATACCTACAAAGATAAAAATATGTGCAGCAGATCAAAGTGTTATAAAATTAAACAAATTAGCACTAATTGCGCTAGTGTCTTAATAATTATTTTAGCCATAAAATACTTTTTATGCTTTACTAAAGTTCATCAAACATACTACTAACGCCATCTGTGGACGAGTAGCGGAACTATTTATGTCAGAATTCCCTTTTTCGAAATGGTCTTACGAATAATAAAAGTATGGATCTTATAGTCTATGGAATGTATTAAGAAAAACATTTGTTTTTAACTTAGTCAATGAAAAGGAATAAACACTTTTAAGATAATGTTTTGATTTTTGTTGTACCTAGAGACGAACCCTGTCTTTTTTCTTCGACTCTTTTGCCTCCTAATACCTGCTTAAGTTGTTACGACACAAATCATTAGTTCAGTTATAGAATTCACTTTACTCTAGCATTGATAGTATCTCTCTAAAAATGTTCAAAAGAAGAATGGAGGTAAGTACATTTCCTCTCAGACAACAATAAATTAACTAAACACTTTTGCAAATGCACATTTGTTTCATATTGCTTATAGAACTGTCTAAGATAAATATAATACTAAAACATTATTATTTGAATTACTAAATCTAAGTTTATACATAGAAATGAAACGATGTTTACTGGTAAGAGGGTATCGCTTAAAAATGAGACTGCGTGGATTTGACTTGTTCTAAAGTATTCTAAACAATACGCCCTAAGCTTTGACAGAGATCATTTATGCCGCGTTCCTATAATCAAGAAACGATTCGTTTTGCTTACGGACGGTAAAATTTTGTTTAAAAAAAATTACCGTCCGTAAGCACAACGAATCGTTTCTTGACTATAGGAACGCGGTATTAAAAGATTATAAATTCACTTCCGTATTCTGACTATCGTAAATTATTGAACTTTTTTTTAAGTAAACCTATTATTGAAGTAAAAACAATTGTGTGTTATTCAATTTATTTATTGATATATATATATAACCTCATTTCCTTGGCCCTCCTATGTAGGCAGTCTTTCCAACCCCACATTTCCCACTGTCCCCACCCACTCTACGAACTTAGACCTTACTATTTTTTTTTTTAATTCATGCAAAATTTGTACAAAGGCGGACTTAATGTCCAGGGCATTCATTACCAGTCAACCTTAGGGTGATGTAGAAATGTTATAAGGTAAGTGCAAACAAAGATGTGTACAACTTTTTGATCGTCTATTTAGAATTATTTGTAATAAATAATTAAATTAATGAAGATAAGCTAGATATACATAGGTAATACACGGGATACACACTATTAGGTGCTTACATAGATAGATAGATAATAGATGTACGTAATAATACATGATTAGAGATGACCTGGTGGTTGAAATTCGACTATAATTCGCATATTTTTGCCTATTCGTTTCCAGTAAGTATTAGTGGAACTGTCACTGTCAAACTTTCCAAAATGACAGTGACATAATATGTACTGGACGCGCGTAGCTTGATATACCTAGCTGTTTTCACGTAATATTTTAATTTGTATGTATAAAAATTTTAGCTTTCTGCACTTCTATATATATATATACTTGAAGTATTCCAAACTTCAAGGTTCTTCGTTCATAATAAGTAGGCATTTACCACAATACAAGCCGTTTTTAAACTTGGTTAATCAAATTAGCAACGCCTAAAAATCGGTTTTGGAGAAATACGTACAATAGGGTAGATGACTGTCAAGTCAAATCAGTACCTTTTTAGTAAACGTCAAAACGGTAGCGTCCGTACATTTTTGAATGAAATACTAAGGGGTTCGTTCACGCCTCAGTATTGTCAAATCATTTACTTTTAATGTTAATTTAACAATTATAATCTAAATTAAAAACGTTAAAATAAAACTGGACGATAATTTTCACAGTATTTTAAGTTATTTTATTGCAACACTTGGCGAAATAATTTATTTTGAGCATAAGCATCTACCTTATTAAAATTACCAACAGATGTTTGTCGAAAGTAATAACAGTTTAAAGGAAATGATTAAAAGGCATTAGGTATATATAGGAGTGAACTTATTATCATAAAACGAAATCTCAACGTATATTATGTGGCTAAAATGTCAGCGCTTGAAATTACTTATAAACAATGATTTTACCTACTACATTTTCATTAATACTATCACAATATATTAACCAAGTTCAAATAATTTAGACCTTAAGTTGTGGTTTATGTCCAGGCCAGAGCATATCAGTGCGTGCAGTCGTTTGTAAAGCTTAGTGAAAAAAAAAAAAAAAGTTGTAGCTGAAATATCCTGATCTAGTCATTTACGTATCAGAATTACGTATCAGAATTTACTCACACACGCAGATACATTTAAAGCGTTGAATTTTAGATTCTAATCGCATTATTCGCAAAAGCATTTCCAAATGTATTCATTATTATCGTACGAATTCCGTGCCCTGCGAACCATCTATGACCAAGCTGCTAAGTTGGTTAGAGTATTTATCGACTGAGTACTTACTATACTTTAGAATTTGCGGTTAATGGTAGACTTGCTCTGCGGTCTTTCTAATATGTGTAAATAGAGACCGAGACAATATTTATAAAGTCGACTGGCCTCTTGGCCTAGTGGTTAGTGACCCTGACTGCTACGCCATAGGTCGTGGGTTCGATTCCCACCCGAGTCTGGGTGTTCTTTGTGTCGGTTATTTGTATGTTTGTAAAGTCCCCCGCGACACAGGAGTCATTCCTAAGGCCGGAGTTGTCTTTTAAAAAAAAAAAAAGAAAAGGTACCACCAGCTAGTAGCTCTATTAAGCTGCCCATTACCGTAGCAGAAGTAGGCCTGAGACGGTGACGCGAACCAGCCCTCAGCACGCAATAGTGTGGCTGCCTTCTGTTTATGAGGCTGCCAAGGTCTGGCAGGGTTCTCGGGGACTTCCTTCTTAAGGTATATCTACCCGAGTCCCGTGCAATGGATTCCCTTGTCGAACACGGTGTGGTTTGAGTCGGTTCGATTTCTACATACCACTTCACCAGTATCCACCAGTAATCACCAGAAGTGATGACCCGTGGGGCATTCCACACGAAATTGGCAATATGGGGGTGCTAAATACGCATCTGCTCTCATCAGGGTGGAGGAATGGCTTTATATTACCTTTGACTGTATCCTTACTAATATACCTACTATACTGCTAATCTATACTAATATTATAAAACTGAGCAGTTTGTTTGTTAAACACGCTAATCTCAGGAAATACTGGTTCGAATTTAAAAATTCTTTTAGTGTTAGCCCATTTATCGAGGAAAGCTATAGGCTATATAACATCATGCTACGACCAATAGGAGCGGAGCATCAATGAAAAATATTGCAAAAACAGGGAAAATTTACAAACGTAGCTGAAGTTGCGGGGGTCAGCTAGGATTATATATGCGAATGTAACTCTGTCTGTCTTTTAAGTTTCACGCAAAAACCGCAAAACAAATTTTAATTAATTTTGGTCAAGAGGTAAAGGGGACCTTGGAGAAGGGCATAGGCTACTTTTGTCGTGAAAATAAACCTTGAAGGTGGTGCTATGAAAGCATGTATGGGAGAAACTACGCAAACGGAGTCTAGAGTCTAGACTTCTAGAGTATATACCTATCTACAATCTTCTATAACAACTGCATATACGATAACAACATAAGTAGCAATACCAAAAACGCCGTGGGCTGTAGGTTGATACCCCATACGTTGCCCCACGGCATCATAGCACCGCCATGTGTTAACACACATGTGCCATAGACAAGCTAGAATGGAGACGGCTTTCATACATAATATTTTTCCTTCCTTTGTTTTATAGTTTTTTTTTTAATTTTAGGCCGTTTGCCTTTTTCTTTGCTCTTTTGTTTGGAAATGGGTTCATGGACTTTCGCAACTAATCCATTTCAATTGTATTAAAATGTGATTTTCGAGACAGCCAAGGTGTTTTCGGTTGTCTCTGCTGTTGACCCTGACGTACAGACAGTATAGCCGTCAAAGTAGTTAGTTAAAGGCTGTAAGGTAGGTACTAGGTAGGATTTCTCACTCACAATGCAATTTACGTAATAAACTATAATATTTTTAGTGCGCCTACTTCCTGTTTTCTCTGCATCACGCGAAGGTTGACTGGCAGAGAATGCCTAAGGTATTAAGTCTGCCTATGTACTCTATGTGCATAAAGTTTTAAGAAATAAAATATTTAAAATACCCCTGACTCAAAAATCCTGATGATCTCCGAACGGCTAGACAGATTTTCTTGAGTTATGGCTAAAAACACTCGATCAAGTCACCTATAAAACAAAAAAACACTAAATCAAAATCGGTCCATCCGTTTAGGAGCTATGACGATACAGAAAGACATAAGTTAGAGTTATAACACCCCTCCTTTTTGCTTGGTGTTTAAAAATTATTTACTTACACTTATAATTCTTAATTATGTATTAGTCATCATCATTTCTGCCATAGGAAGTCTACTATTAGAGATAGGCCTCCCTTCGACCTGCGATCTTTCTGAGGTCATCTGTCCACCTTGTTGGCGAACGTCCTACGCTTTCTGGTCCGTGGTCTCCACTCCAGAAACTTTCGTTTTGCCAGCGATGTACCCAGCTCACTGCCACTTTAACTTGCTACGTTGGACTATGTCCCGCCTGCAGAGAAACCCCGAGTATAACCTTCTCCATAGCTCATCGAGCCACTCTGAGCTTTTTCGTCAAGCCCACAGAGACCACGTTTCAGTTCGTTTATTGTGTACTAGCAGCGCCCGCGGTTTTACCCGCGTAAGTACCGATCCCGTGAGAATATCGAAATAAAAAGTAGCCTATGCGTTAATCCAAATCTCCAGCTATCTACGTACCAAGTTTCATCGCAATCGGTTCAGTGGTTTTCGCGTGAAAGAGTAACAAACATCAATCCATCCATCCAAACTTTCACATTTATAATATTATAGTGGGATTTACATGAATTTTATTAAAAATGACAAATAATTGTAGGCGATATTGCATAATATAACTAAGTATATTAAAAGAGAAAAAGAGCCTTTGCCATACTTAACCGCCATATTGAAAATCAAATCTGACAAATGCGTCCGCAGAAAGCCCTAAGTTCAAATTATTATTGTTTTTTTGTCCAATTCCACCCGAAATGAAACTTAAAAGTTATTAATGACTAAAATGTTGTTCGGTTTTAATTATAAACATAACGAATAACTTCTTGGATTCGTTTTAGTTGTTAATAAACGATATTGTGATGATAATGGCTGAGGACAGAGATTTAAGTGTGTAATAATGAGGTCACAAATATCCATGTCCAATTTAGGATTATAAATTTTAAAATTCAACTTTGTATTGTGGATACTAAAATGTAATCAGTGTTTTGTGTATTGTGTGTGTGTGTGTGTGTGTGTGTGTCTTGTGTGTTGTATGTATGTATCTTGTAACTTAATTTTTGGTTTCAGTCGTAGGTACGACTGAAACCAAAATTCTTCCAATTTTATTCCATTATATTTTTATAGTACTTACCCTAGTAATCAAATTTATACAATCAAATTTTGCATATACAAGGTGTATTTGAAAAAGGAACACTTATTGAAATCATTGAAAAGGCATGACTCTAGCATGCAGTTACAATAAGTTTTTTTTTAAACTATCCTTTAGCAAGTTATGACCGTTTAAATTTCGAGGTATCTTTATCTCCGTTTCTCATAAAAGCAGGTGGAACGTGGAAAGTTGAATATTTTAAATCGGATATTTTTTTTTTTATTTACCAACTATTCACTTAGTTATTGAGACAATTCATAAAAAGTTGAAAAAATTTCGAAGTTAGTTTTTATGGATTTTCTTAGAACGGATCAGTTAGTCAGAAAGTCAATTCGTTTGTATATTCGCAAAAAGCAATAAGTAGGTACCTACTTATATGAAATTTGTAAATTTAAAAGATACAATAATGTACTGTAATATTTTTTCTACATGTACATGTTTATAATAAACCGATATACCGATAATTTCGTGTCACTTTGTCCGCGATGAACTCCTAAACTAATAAACCGATTTTAATAAAAATTTTGCACACTGTGAAGTTTGATCCAACTTGAGAGATAGGTTAGTTTTTATCTCAATTTATAGTCAATTTTTTTTTTTATTGCGAATTACTTACCCGAACGCGTGGCCGGATAGCTAGTCTTACAAATAAAAATCAATGTATTAATTTCATATTTTAAGCGCTGCCAAAATTTAATGAAAGAAATTTTGTATGCACATTACCAGGGATAGAGAAAAAGACCTAGGGTACGGTTACCTTAGGTAGGCATAAGCTAATAGGTAATTATTATTTATTAATCAAACCAGCAAATGTCACATTTGGGTATTGATAAGACTCGAGACAGTGGCAGCTGGTGAGATGATAACTTAACCACTTCTAACTTTTCTCAATAAACGTGCTATTTAAGTTAAAAAAAAAATACCTTCCATTCCAACTTTTCAACCCTCTTATTACGAAAATGTTTGGAAAACCAAAACAAAGGCTTATTGAAAATACCCATTCCAAGTTTTAAGACAAAAGATTAACTTTTAAACAAACTGTCGTATGATTTACTACATTCAGTTAAATGATAAATTTGTGGTCGTATGAACGATATTGTTCACTATGATGTCATATTTAATAATAATGTCATAACTTATTTACTGTCATATTTAATTATGACATGCATGTTTGTATATGTTGGTGAAATGACATGTTGTTAAATTATTACCTATTTCTTACAATTTTTATTATGGGACTGTCAAATACATAGATAATGTATGGTGGTCTGGTTTTAGTTTTCTCTTTCAACATTGATATTGTTATTTCAGTGTATCTATTCAAGATTAATATGTACATACAAATGTTTTGCTAATGGCACATCAGACAAGTAGGTATTGAAGCTCTTGGTGTTAATAGTGTTAATCATAGAAGAATTTTAGTAGTATGTGATTTCCATGGACGGGTTATTCCAGCAAGAGTTGTAACTGTAAAAGATGACAGACTTACTTCGGATTTTTTGAAGTGAAAACTTCTTTGAAATTCTCTTTTTGGGATGGGTAAATAATGTTAAACTCGCGTCAGGACACGTGACCTGATCGAAAATTCGTAAGACGGAGCCGAGATTCTTATATTTAAAAAAATATAACATTCGAAATTCAAACATTTATGAGCGGCCAGGAGCGCAGAACTTCCAGTGTACCCTATGTATACATTTAGATATGTTATTACCTACTTTTTATTTTTAACCTAATTATATATATATATATGTGTGTGTGTATGTATATGCAAATACATTATGAAGTTATGTTTTCACTTCTGAGGTGCAGTCCTACGACTGACTGTTTTTTTTTATGTTGGTATCAAGCTTATTATTTCTTGTTTAGTCCAGGAGATAACACCAAAAATAGATATTAAAAAAAGTTTAAGGTTAAATTTAGCCAATTTGGTGAATTAGCAATATAAGGATTCTCGCTAAGTATAATTAGCACACAGTAATTATCTCGTAAAGGAAGCCGCCGGTAACGGTATTATATTGTTCCTCAGAAATGAGGCTCTTTAAATACCTATATATCTGAGAGTTGTCGTGCGAGAGGAAATAAAACTTGTGCTGAGTCACAGCCGGTCAGAAATCTGAGCCTAGCTTATGCAGTGTGAAAAAAAAACATTTTTTTCCTTTTTTTAAATGGCTCACCGAATCATATTTACTCACTAGCTTCTTAGTCATTCAAATGGCCAGGTTTAATATTTTTAAAAATAATAAAACCTCCTTCCACGAATAACATTGGTCGGTGTGGCAATAAAAATCATATTAGTAATTTAAAAAATAAAACTAGGTGAATAACAATTATGTATTTAAGGATACATATTACAGTTTTAATTGTGCATCGATAAAATCTAGACATTAATTTTCTACGAACGTTTTTGTGTCGTAAAATTTTTGTAGCTCTTTTATGCTCGTAAATCGACAGTTATTTACGTCGTAAAATAATCTAGAATATAATAATTGTGTTTAAGTATTTTAATAATGTTTTAATTTAGAGTTTTGTTCATTATCTTCTTGAAATGATTGTCCATGCATCTGTTTTTTTTTTTATTTGTCAGGTACACAGACGTTTTTTACGTCTATAAAAAGTTATAGAGCACTTTTAGTAATTAATTAAAATATAAAATAGATTATTTTAGATGTTAATCAACTCTAAAACATGGCCATTAATGTGGTAATTACCTAGTTAGTTAGCTGCAAATATTACCTATAGTTGGCAATGTTATAGAAATATTTAATCCATCATAAACTATTATTACTAATCAATCCGAAGAATTTCCGTGGCTCCATTTTTTAAGTAAAATTTTATTTATTTTAATAGAAATTAAAAGACATTTGACATGATATTTTATGTCAAACCTTGAAAATTAATATGCCTAGACAAAAAACAAGAAATTCTATTTTTTGAAGTGAAAACTTCTTTATGCACTTTTGCTATGGGGAAAAAGCACTGAACTCGTTACCATCACGCAAATAATACATATATAGATCCACTAGAGGGCGCTAATCTAAACATTGAGTTTTGTGAATGAAATGAAAAAGTGAAATGTGTTTTCACTTCCGACGTGCAATCCTACGACAGACAGTTTTTTTTTCAAATCTATTCTAGATTCACATAAGGTGTAACTTTGTGGTGATTTTTTACGTTTAATTATCTTCTAGAATTAAATCAATGATCAAAATTTAGATATTTACTAGGTACTTGGAAGTCTTAGACAACATTTTCATGAAAAAAAATTGTTTGATTTCAGTCAGAGTAAATTAAATACAAAACCCGAGGCGTTGAATGCTGTTTAGTAAGTAGATTAATTACAGATGCAATAAAACGACGAGTTAAAATATGTAACATTTATTTAAAATAAGTAATTAAGTAAGTTTGTAACAAAAGGCATGTCTGTTAGATTTTCGCGAATTTTTTCCGATTTTTTTTTTCCGAAACAGTTTATCATTTCTGTGTATTACATATTTAGGTATCTATTTTGTAATAAATCTGTTTAACTTACATCATGTAATAACAGAAAAGAAATATGATATGTACCACTTTTTTGTATCCCAGATGTTTACAAAAAAGTGTGTATTTATGATTTTAAATTTGAAGTTTTACAGCTTTTAAATCAGTTTCACAACTTATACTTGCACTCATCAAATCAATAAACTCATGAAAAATAACATAAAAACAGGTATTCGTTAAATTTGTGAAGTTAAACTGTATTATTTATTTTGTAAAAAGAACATTTTGAACTCACCATGTCAACAATTTAGTGCCGTACCTACCTACAAACTCGAGCGTCCATGCGTCTCTCACACATAATACCTACGCCCGCATAAAAACAACAATATCACAGATAGGTACTTTAAAAGATGATGAATGGTGATGTCCTTAAAATAACTGTATATCATCAGTATACTTACACTTTAAACACCGTAATCCTCTTTATTTAACACAAAGCCATCAAAATAAACTATTCATGGATTAGAACTTAATTGTTTGTTTATTTTTTTAAATATTTCCGCTCAAATGTACTATGTATGTGTACTAAAGGAAAAATTTTATGTTATAAACATATGTAGATACTATTCATTTTAGTAAAAACACACTTGCTTAAAATTAATTTTCGAATTATAATATTAGTTTAAATTTTGATTTGTCAAGGAAGTATGTAGTCATGTTGAACTTTATTTTGCACATTATCAACATAGAATATTAGTGTATTTTAAAATTTATAAATTATACGGCTGAAATTACTACAATTTTTGCTCATTTTTAAACACATTTTAGCACAATTATTGAGTACGCATCTGCCATTTTGCCCGGTATAGATCTATCAAGCGATTGGCTGTGCAGTGTTTGTGTACCAATTTTGAGATCTCTTCAGATTCAGGACGCATCCACTTGAAATTGACGTTAATATGAGATTTCCCAAAGTTTTGAGACAGAATATGCAATTTATGAACTCTCGCCCAAGAGATATGTTCTCCGGTTTTGTATAAATTTATATTGAAAAGATTATTGTCTTTAAAAAGATTCCAGGTTTAATACCTGGACTTTTATATTTTTATTGGCAAAGGTTTCTTTTGGCTTGCATGAAAGCTTCAGCCATTGCAACATTAACGTACAATCATAGGATTTATAGACCTTTAATTAATACGTACGTTTAAGTAATTATTTACACAGATTAATTCTTCCAACCAATCCGATTTTAACCAGCGGAATGCCATTTCAAACAAAGTTCCATTCTTTTGTCCTATTCGACACCGATATTAAATTATATTTTTGTTATTAAGGAAATTACAATTCCCCTCTAATGCCCCTCTCCCGTCTTCCCGCTCTCCCCCTATTCCCACCTTAAAGGGTGGCAACGCACTTGTGACTCTCGAGTTACAGGTGCCCATGGGCGGCGGTAGTCATTTACCATCAGGTGACCCGTCTGCCCGTTTGCCCCTATACCATAAAAAAAAGAAAGGTCTCGTATTTTTTTTTGCTGACATACTTAACCATGTTATATGCGCAAAAAAACTGTCCATCATATTTGTTTAATCCACGAGCTACATAATTTTAATAATAACATAATCTTACCTTATTTCACTTCGGATTATTAAAACTAACAAAATTATAATTGATTTGCTTTTGCCCGTGATTTCGCTCGCGTAAAAGTAATACCTTCTTCTTTTATTCTGGATGAAGGATACCCTATATTCTTTGCTGTATCCCTGGTCGACGTGTATGCGAAATTTCATGATCGGATGACGGCAGCGCATATAATACGAAGAATAAAAATTAATTTAAACACAGTGATCATGGAATTTTATCAAATTACATATTATATTTGTACAATATTTTTGTATTTTTTTTTTCGAGACTAGCCTAGTGTTTATAATATTCATGTTCTGTTATTAATTGAATAAAGTCGCTGGAGTCCTTTGGGTTTTGGTGGAGTCAATCGCTTACCTGTAGGCATGGCGTGTGTTGTCTAAAATAAAACATTCGTACTGGCTACTCAGATAGTTATTACTTGTGTTATTTACCTGTCATTAAAACTAAAGTCTACCCAAAAATCTAAAACCGAGTGATATTCACGCAAACAGTTTTAAACATAATCGTAATAAAAATAGTTCGTATCGATAAAGTATTATATGTCGTATCTAAAAGCGTTAAAGCTTCTTTTGCTGTATGCTCAACCTGAACTATGGCTTAAGGTTTATCAAATGTTTAATATGTATTTATTGATATACTTGGCATTACATATATTTTCAGAGCGTGTATGTCTTATATAAATAATAATTAATTTTATTGTGATTAAAACGTAATTATTTTTAATTAATAGTATCAGTAGGCCCTCGATCTCCGATAGGGTAGGTGTAATACCAACCATAGTAAATGCCGCTGTGGTAAATACCAACATTGGCAATTTGTTCCATAAGCGACCCTGCAATAATAATATTGCCAATGTTATTAATACAATTTATGTTATGTTCTACCTAAATGTAGTTTTATAGCCTATTTCCAGGCGCCGATGTAATAAACAGACACATAAAATAAAAATAAAAAAGTGTGTGTGTGTGTGCAATTCACACACGGCAGAAGTGAAACTTCAGAAAAACACCACGTTGACTATGACGCATTTTCTGAAGGCTTCGTAGTACGCAGGCGCAAAACACTGTATACTTGTATTCTATGTTATTCTCTCACAGGCTAAATCCTATTTATGAACATGTTTGTCTCTTTTTCTTTATAGTACGCAGGCGCAAAGACACGTGCTAGCATACGAAGATTATAGGAAACACTGTATACTTGTATTCCATCTGATTCTCGCTCACTTAATCCTATTTATGAATATGTTTGTCTCTTTTTAGTGTGATTTTTTCGTTTCATCGAATTTTCGAATTTTTGCTTAAGCGGTCCCTAGACGATCACGCGGCATGACATGCTAAATCATCATGCTGCATGAAGGACCTATTGAGAGTTTCAAAAATGTCCGGTTTTTGAAAGAAAATATTGAATATAAATGCAGTAATTAACGAAAAAATGAAAATAAAAAAACAAAAGATAGATTAGACTATTTCGTTGGCGCGGTTTTTCTGACGTGAAATATAAACCAAATGAGTATATGACACATAAACTTGCAAAACGTGGGTCTTTACTCTTCTGTGTAAATCTTCAAAGAAAAGGGCGTAATTCTTATGTTTATAGAAAACTCCAGAATAAACTTTAAAAACCTCAGACTCCATAATCTCTCCAAGATTTGTCTCAATATTTTTTCTTCACTCTCCACTTTTCTTTTTCTCTTTTTTGCTGCCCTTCGACCGCGCGGGTCACCAAATATTTTGAAAGAACAACATTTATGGACTGCGAAAGTCGACGCTGACGATTGAAACATCATTTTTTTAATCACTTCATATTTGAAGCACATGTGTTTCGGCTTTTGAAACTTAAATATCATGGATTTAAATGGGTATTAGCGTTTTTATGTGACACTAGCTGTTGCCCACGACTTCATTCGCGATATATTGATGTGTAGGTGTGTGAGTCTATCTCACAGGAAGAGGATCTGACTGGCCTGTTGGCATAGTGGTTAGTGACCCTGACTGCTATGCCATAGGTCGTGCCACAGACTCGGGTGGGAATGTAGATTCCCACCCGAGTCTGTAGATTTTGTTGATCAGTTCAGGTAGCCGGTCGACACAGGGAATAGCTATAAAGCTAAAACCGATTAACTTGACCTTCTAAAAGTTATTTTTCTAAATTCCTTCCTTTTCTTGCTTTAAAGGATGAAAGTCACAAACAAACAATCAGAATCACAATCACAATTACTGCTAAATATGATTCTATTTTGGTTTAGTTTATGGTTTAAAAAAACTTGTACGTTCGGAAACTGCAATTATATCAAATCAGCACACAGACTAACTGATAATTTTTTTTATTCTTTTTTCTCATGGCTCACGGTTCGATACTAACTGATAATAAGCAGTCACCATAGTCACTTATGAGTTGCTAACCCCATTGAGAAGTGTTCAATGTGATCGTAAGTTTACCAATTCCCGGGTAAACGATTTTCTGTGAAACTCTCAGTAGGAACATGAATTCGGAAAACGCAGTTTTTGCATAGATGTATGTTCTCTGTGGTCTGACAAGCGAAAAAGACACGACTAATTTTGCCAAAAAAAGAATTTATTATCAGTGCGTTCTTTGCCTCTTGTCAATAAAAAGTAAAAGGACAGTTAAACTCTATTTATTAATAGGTATAGCATGACATTTCTGCCACCACCATAATTTCCATATGGCTTAATAATACAATGTTGGTTCACATGTCGCGTCTTGCCCCGCCTTCGATGTTAATAGCCGCCGCCCGCGACTCGCGCGCGCGCTTTTTGTAACAGAGACGCCATTTTGTTACGTCACTACATACTGCAAATAATAAATTTAACATTAATATTCCAATCATGTGTCCATGGTGTTGAATTTATGGTGAAAATTATAACATAAAACGTTCGTGAATGTCAAAAAGCACTATAAATGCTGTTTCCTATTAAAAATCTTGATGATTCTTATTGGGTATTATATCCTTATTTATGGTGTTTTCTAGAACATTTTTTTCTCTGTCATTGAGTAGGTAGGTAGGCAAATGTCACCTTATTATATCCTTAGACTATCTATCGTTAGTATATTAAGTTTATGATCAGTACATATTTTTGAAATACACTACAAATAAGTATTTTAGTGTCGATGCCTTTTTGCAAAATATTGATAGTTTTATGATGCTGGTTTAAGCAGTGGTGGATGAACAAACTTGCCGCCAGTTTACCCCTTTCCCTACCCCTTTTCATTAAAATCGGTCCAGCCGTTTAGGAGGAGTTCAGTGACATACATACGCACAGAAGAAATATATATAACACACACCCATCGGTATAAATGTACCTATCTGGGCGTGACGGGCACGCGAGTTCAGTGCTTTTTCCCCATACCAAAAGTATCCAGCGTGCCTAAAGAAATTTTCACTTCAAAAAACAAAGCCATATTCGTTATGTACTTATTTTTATAATAACGTTTTCTAGCACATCTTGCATTTACAAATTCATATATATACTACTTTGTATAGGCGCATCCAAAACAATTATGTTACAATACAATTCTTCTAGCACCTGTAAGATGTACAGGCCACAAAACTTGCAGAGATGGTTCCCAAGAGTGAGAACATACATTATTTTCTTAATAATAATTGATAATCCTACGTTTAAAATTTGACTAGGTACACGCAGTGGCGGCCTTAGGGGGTGGCAAGCAGGGCAACCGCCCGGGACCTCGCTCTTGCAGGTTCCTCGCGCCCTCGCACAACCACACACGGAGAAAAATCTTTTTGCTGGGTCAAGTCAAAACTGCTATCTGAAACTACGTGGGAATTCTGGGTAGAGTCGATAGGCCGTTAAATATCAACTAAGCAATACAAGTGATGCTTTGAAAGATTTAGCGGAAAGTAAAACAGATCGTCAATTGGTTAGTGAATACCGTTCCATAGAAAAGTGAAGGAAATTGACATAAAAGTTTTGTCAATTTCCTATGTACATTTTTTTATTGCATTTTTCATTAAGCATTAGCTTTAAATATAGGTTCAATTCACATAAATTCCTCAAAGGACAATAGGGCCTCGCAAAGATCTATCGCCCGGAGCCTCGCAATGCCTAAGGCCGCCCCTGGGTACAAGCAACATTATGCAGCACACTAATCGTCACTTATCTAGCTTCATATTAAATAAAATATGAAATCAATATTTTCCTTGTACTAAATACCTCTCTGTCAGACCTTGCAGTGGTATACGAGTAAGTTATTGTAACAAAAATAATGCATGCGCATTTTAACACCTAACAGATAGATATATAATTGACATGTCATCCAAAAACTCTTCAAATATCAAGCACCATTGTGCTAAGTCAAATAATGGTTCCACAAAATTAATATAATAATCTTTGACCATAGTGATTGATTGCAGTGAGTCAGCCATATCAGTTTTTGTCTATGGTCCTGAGTGAATGGCGGGCCCGTTTGATGGTGAAGTGTCGATTTTATTTTTAATGTTTAACGCCTTTTTACTTAGATATGGCGGCGTTTCGGGTGTGTTAAGCGATATTGTTCAACATATTTGGAAGTTATTGTGTAGAAATATCTAACTTAATCAGAATTTTTTTACATCTGTATTCTAAAAGTATATTTAGTACATATTAGCAACAATTTGTGAAGAATTATTAATCTATATTAGTACCTACTCAGTACATATTTTTCGTACGTGTTTTATATTAAGTAGGTTTCTAAAACTGCAATGGTAATGACTCACTTGATGTTATGTGCATGTAACCACTACATATTATAAAACAAAGTCCCCCGCCACGTCTGTCTGTCTGTTCGCGATAAACTAAAAAACTACTGAACGGATTTTTATACGGTTTTCACCAATAGACAGAGTGATTGAGGAAGGTTTATGTATATAATTTGTTAAGGTTTTGTGTAAAATGGCTGAAATGTGACGATGACTTTTGGAGATGTCGGTAAAAATCAATATATTTATGCTGTGCTACCCGTGCGAAGCCGGGGCGGGTTGCTAGTTAATAATACAAACTTGTTTAAGTACTTTAATATCCCAGTTGCAGCTCTGTCTTTTCGAACTTAAAGTGCGCATTAGCATCTACATATTACCTAATCACTACATATTATAAAACAAAGTCCCCCGCCGCGTCTGTCTGTCTGTTCGCGATAAACTACTGAACGGATTTTCATGCGGCTTTCACCAATAGATAGAGCGTTTAGGAAGGTTTAGGTAGGTGTATTAATGGTGTGTAATTTGTTAAGGTTTTGTGTAAATTTGTTGAAATATGATGATGATTGTCGAAGATGTCTCTGCTACCCGCGCGAAGCCGGGGCGGGTTGCTAGTTAATTATAAAGCATTAGTATTAATACAGTGCATAGGTACTAACATAACATCACGAAGACCGGCCTAGTGGACTATGACATAAACTGGGAGGTACTCTGTCCCCAGATGTTGGACAGCTTATAAGTAGGACTCGATCTTCAATGCCGATAAATTCTTCTAGCACTTGTAAGATGTACAGGCCACAAATCTTGCAGAGATACTTCCCAAGAGTGAGATCATATATTATTTTCTTAAAAGTTAAAAGCTTTCTCAACAAAGAAACACTACAAAATACACAAAGTTATTTTATACATAACGTTGGACATTATAGTAATATATCTATGTATCTTTAAACCACAGTCAAAAGACAACGTCTCTTGCACCATTCTTGAAGCAATGCATTGCATTTCGCCGCGTGAGTGAGGTTACCGAAGGCCCTAACCCTTCCCTCTCCCCTATTCCCGTCCTTAACCTCTCCCCCTGTCCCCTCTTGCCACTCTTCCCCCCCTCCCCCTCTTCTCCTACTCCACCTTAAAGGGTGGCAACGCACTTGTGACTCTTCTCTCGAGTTACAGGTGCCCATGGGCGGCGGTAGTCATTTACCATCAGGTGACCCGTCTGCTCCTTTACCCCTATACCATAAAAAAAAACCTGCGTGAGATGCAATAAATGTTATGAGAATTATACGACAAATTAGCGTGACTATAACATATCAAACGCTTGATTCTATTTAAACACGACATAATACAAAAATTGTATCAAATTTTAATTATCTTAAGGAGATGATCGAAAGGCAATTGAACCTCAAACCATAGACGAACTAATTATTGTTGGAAATTAATTATATTTCACCAAGGAATGCGCTTGCAAAAGGCCTATGTCCGTAGTTGCCTCATGTTATTTACGACATAATAAAATTGGAGGCTTTATTTTACTACGACTTGTGCTTTAGCAATTTAATTTAACTATATATCTAGACGTTGATAGGTAAGAGAAATAACTATAGATACATAGATATTATCTGTACGCGAGGAAAATTCTTTATACGCATTTTTAAGCAAACGCGCACAGACAAGAACCTTCTCTAAACCGGAGGAGGGCAAGGCCCCGTACATCACGATGTGGCCGCCTGTTGGTCAAGAGGTGGCCACGGTCTGTAGGGGTTCCCGAAGGCTTCCTTCTTAGGGTATACCTGGGTCCCTTGCAATAAACCCACTTGTGATAGAACACCATGTGGTTTTAGTCGGTTCGATACCGTTAGCTACGATTAGGTTAACCCGTGGAGGTTTCCACAGGAAAAAAAATTATCTTATGATAAGTACTAATCTATTATAAAAAGAAGGAAGATCTCATATAATAATATATCAAATAATAATAATTATTTATTTTTTTCTCACCACAATATACAGTACAATGTAATTACAATTTAGTTACATAAAACATCTTAAAATATTGTGGGAGACTGGTGCCTAAACTAGGCTGTAGCCTGTATTTCAGGACACCAGGTCTCCACCCCTTCGGAAATATTACAATTGTGTTATTAAGTACCTGCTTGTACACTTGACAATGCGGTAAGATTATAACAATCCATATTTACGTTAAGGGTAACGCTTAGCTAGTATGGTTAGTAATGAGTGTGTGTGTTTTTATGGGTATGTGTGTGCCCAAATGTGGCATACAGACGCATGAAGCGCATATCCTGGACACCAATAAGGAAGTTCTACGACGTGTCGGCCAGAATCGCAAGCTTTTACAGACCATCAAACAGCGCAAAGTTGCATATCGAGGCCACGTGCTTAGATATGACGGATACGAGCTTCTGCAACTAATAATGAATGGAAAAGTGTTGGAAAGAGGAGACCTGATCGTAGAAAGAAGTCATGGTTGTAAAATATCCGTGAATGAACGGGTATAAAGAGGGCGGCCGAACTTGTTGACCTCGCTAAAGATAAAGCCAAATATGCAAAGCTGATTGACACCGTTCATTAATTGAAGAGGCACTCAAAGAAGGAAATGAATTAAAAAGAACAATTAAATTACTATAAATGTTATTCAATCACTTACAGAAAGCTAGATAGAAAATTTTTCATTGTAAGAGGCGATTTAATCGCGGTAATAATGAACTTAATGTAGGTACAATAATACCTATTGTTTACCGGACGTTTTTGTGCCGATTGTGTTCACGGTTCGTTTGAAGCAATGAAAATTGTTGGTACATACATACCTTGCCTGTTAAACTATGAGTACTATAAACAGGACGGTTAAGCTGAACCGATTCCTGTGATTAAAGCATTAATAATAAACCATCTGAAAGGCCGGCAACGCACTTGTGACTTTTGACTTGCAGGTGTCCATGGGCTACGGTAGTCACTTACCATCAGGTGACCCGTCTGCTCGTTTGCCCCCTATAATTTAAAAAAGAAAAAGAAATAGAGGCAGTGTGGTTAGGTAATATGAAAACTGTTGAGAAATTGAAAAAAAAAACGTAAAGTCTATGCTTAGAACGTAGACTAAGTATATCAGAAGCAATGTACTTAATATAATAACTGTTAAGAAGTGAAAATAAAAATAAAAAAAGTCTATGCTTACAATTGGCTATGGGGTCTGATAGCTCATATAAGGCTGATAGCATCTCGCCCCCGTGTGGAGTGATTATGATGGATGGCTGTCTACTGCCGTCCATGGCGCGTGCTCTTAGCACGAGGGATGCCATACCATAAATCTTATTACGTCATAGGTTTTGAAATCTTGATGTGTGAGATTTTTATGAAGCCTTTGATACTGTTGGAATGAGACTGAAAATTAAAATTTAATTTTATTATACGATTCTTATATTTAATTCCAAACGCTTTTTAACAGACGGCTGGTATGTGTGCATGGATTTAGATTTTTGTGTATGTACCTACGTAGATTGGTTTTTGTGCTGAATATGCGATATGCAATAAACTATTAGTATTCTTAAAACAGGAATTACCATGTAACCGTCAATGGATTTCTATTCTATCACCATTATCATCAGAGCCACGGGACACGGTTTAAGACCTTACATATGGTTCTCCCAAAGACAAATCACAGACTTTGACATTCTAATTAGTCTAAAACTGACAGTTTACAATTATATTCTGAGCAAAAATCATTAATACTCATCATATAATTTTATTAACCAATGGTTTAAAAATTTATTTAATTTGATGAGACATCAATTACATTAAATAATCTATTCAAGGTTCTTTAATATCCCATCCATTACAAAATATCAACGAAAGACATAGTCTGAAAAGAATAGAAATTCTTATTTTAAAACAGTCGTAGAATTTCATTACCCTTGAACATCGTAAATTAAAAACATTCAATAATGGAACACAATTTAAAATTTTATAGCGTTCGATTGTCATTTAAAATGTTGTAACCGTAAAATAAAAACCTTCCATTTTATGACTTCCCAATTCAAGAAATCGATTTTTAAACGGAATACAAAAAATAATTACCCTAAATTACAAATATTCTACTTATGATCACGGGTGTAGAAGAATAGACATTCTATTAGTTATTAAGCAGTTTTAACTATAATATCGTTCTTCTGTATCGAATTATGGAGTAATAACTATAAAAAAGCAATAAAATATTGGCTATTAACTAAATGTCCAATCAAAGCAGGTTGTATATGAATTTTACGATCGGTGCACATTAACGATACGATTAAAAAAATGTGGATAGACCAATCGTATCACGATTGGTCTGGGTGCTTTTAGACGCCGGGTGGGTGGACCTATTGTCATCCGTCTAAATTATGTTTTTTGTGATTGATTTGTTTAGGTATTTTGAAAACGAAGTCCTTTTAAATTTAACTACCTACCTTTTTTCTTTGTGACCAGTAAAACCTGAAATTTGTCAAAGAGGTTATTTGAATTGTTATTTTCTATGATATATTAAGAAAATATTTGCCTATTTCCTTATAATTAGCTAGACGTAACCGGCATTCAAGAACATTAGTACGCTTGTAACTAGTTCACATCCTACCTAACAAGTGGAAATGATTGCAGTGAAGTTTTTGAAGTGAAAACTGCTTTAGGCAGGTTTGTGCACTTTTGCTATGGGGAAAAAGCACTGAACTCGTGACCGTCACGCTAATAATACATATGTAGATCCACGAGTGAGCGCTAATCTAAACATTGAGTTCTGTCAGCTCCTTCTTAATTAATGTCACCAACCTGCTAAAGTGACGTTTTGAGTTCATCGTTTCGTTTAAGTAAAATTGTTAAAGGTTATTTTGGATCAATAAATATTCTTATAATTATTATTACTTCTGTCGGCAGTCCCATGACTGCCTATTTTTTTTTACTGCCATGAAGGCAAACGATGTAGATGGTTAGTAGCAGTAGTATTTTATCTAAAAACGCTTGCAACATCCGCACAGATTCTAGTGAGTAAAAATACCGGGCATCTACAGTCTCTGATAATAAAGCTTTAAGAGTTGGTTCATCTTTTTTTAATAATAAAACTATTTTACTTTGATTATAAATAACACCAAACCCAGTACTTGGCAACACCATATTAACAATTACGCCTTTTTTTTATCGTCCTTCGTGTACCTTCAAAGTCTTTGAACTACACGAGCTAATGTATTCCTTGATATAGTTCAAAGATTTCGATTTAGAAAATCTCATTTGTCCTTCCTCAAATAAAAAAAAAGTTTTAGAAAGCCATTTCGTAGCCGTGCTTATAACTAAAGCTACCGACACAATATATTCGATATAAGAGTCGTAACCTCAATCAAAATGACGATAAACTTTGACAAAACTCCATGTTAAGCCGTCTTATAATTATCCATATATTACCGAATCCCTGGGCCAAACTACCTGGCTGTAGGGCCACCACGCTTTTTTAAAAACATAGGACAGTTCAATAAAACAAAACAAATAAAACTGTATACTGCTGTCAACTTACAACCAAGACGATTGTTATCCCACTAATATTATTAATGTGAAAGTTTGGATGGGTGGATGGATGTTTGTTACTCTTTCACGCAAAAACTACTAAACCGACTGCGATGAAACTTGGTATGTAGATAGCTGGAGACCTGGATTAACGCTTAGGCTACTTTTTATCTCGATATTCCCACGGGATCGGGCCTTACGCGGGTAAAACCGCGGGGCGTTGCTAGTTTATTATAATTTCCTTAAAAACGAATTCAGATGGTTTTAACTAGCTACCGACAAAAATATGCGTAAAGCCTATTTGGTTATTTGTATAGTTTTTAATTTTGGTTATGGAGGTAACCGTATAACTTGTTTGTTGTACAAATTACAATGTTTTACAACATGAACTTAAAAAATAAGGTCGTAGGTATACCAAAAGTGTATATTTACTTAGTTTTAATAGAAGAAAAGAATTAAAAAGGAAAATATAAAAAAACTGTTCTGTGCCGTACCATTGCATAGTAATATAAATTTCGATAGTCTCATTAGGTTATGTTTTTTTTAATACCTACTAGTTAGCTCAAGTTGCAACTGACTTGTTGGTTCGTTAAAAAAAACGTTATTCTAGAAATAGGACGTGTCCAGAAAATTAAGAAACCATATGCCACCATCTTGAGAGCAATTATAAGCGCGCTCACCCACGTCAAAAGCGACCCGCTCACTGACGTTTATGAAAAAAATAAACCTTTTAACAGAACTGGCCGGCGATAACTCAAGCGAAATGTCCAAACGTGTATTGAAAAAAAAAGATTTTCGAATTTCGAACATAGAAAGTGTTAGTGACAATAGGATATTCAAAATCTTGTTAATAAAGAGTCTGGGTTGCCAGATCACAGGTGTTAAGGCCACTTTGGGACGCTTTTGTGAAGAAAGATATTATATGCATAGTTCTTTTCACAGATGGGTCGTTTTATGAGATGATCTGGTATTGATTGATATTGAATAGATAGGCACAATATTTATTTATTTCACGCGGTGATGATCATTAGTATTTTATTATCTTCGCCGATGCAGTTTTATTTTGAAAGAATTTTCCATTGTTAACATCAGTCAAGTTACTTTACTGCAATAACTACCCACTACGCATTCCTCTGCTGGATCTTGGTCTCTCCAATTTGTACTTTCCCAACCGGACCTTAACCACATCAGAATCACTAAAATGAATCTCCGATTCATAATACAAATAACACATTATACCACAGTGAATTAAAACTGACAATACTAAGCGTTCATCCATGACAATGGTTAGAAAAAAAAAATATTTGAAAAAGGAACTAGGCAGAGTTCGAATATTTTTTTTTGTGAACGCTCAGCGTGAGATCGGTTTTGGAGAGAATTTTGGATGTAAGGCGTCATATGCGGATCGGTTTTTTTCGATTTCTTTTGAAAGTGTTCGGACATACGGGGCAGCGGGAGGTGCCTCGTCAAGACGTGTCAGAATAATATTATTATTTCAACTCAAAACAACCTATAATTATATCTGACTGTAATTATTGCGACCGCGACCCAGATTAGGAAACGTGGTTTATTTTATTTTAAATGAAAATATAAATTAAAAAAAGTCTTTATTAGGCACATTAAGTTCAGGCGAGATGTAAGATATGAACAAACAATATAGCATTGTATTACATTGAGGTACTAACACTGGTTTCCTGGAAGCCTGTATTTTGGAAGACTGGTTCGTCGTGTAAATTTTTTGACGTTATGTGCTTTTAGCATTGCTGTTTACTTTACTTCTGAATTTCTGTGTATTGCGTGAGTGTGTGGAAGATATTTAAGTAGATCTTTCTTTTAGTAATCTAGTTTTATAAAAGACTATTATTTTTTTATTTACTTATTAGGATATTTTGAGTGGATCACGAAGTCAAGTTGGATTATATAATGTAAGGTTATAAAACAGAATAGAAACTTCATTAATCAGTAAAACTAATTACCGTAGCGTTACGGAATTCCTAAATTACAATCAATGTCAAAAGAATTTCATAAAATCATGTATTGTTATTATTATTTTATTACGTTACAAAAGTACTGAGTACTGTACAAATGGTTTACCTAGAAAGATTCAAGTCTAAACTGCACCTTTCTGTAACACGTACTGCCAATGAGTGTACTGGGGGGAGAATTGCGCAGACATTTTCAGGGGGGGCCTGGGATGACAAAAACAAATTTTGTCCCCTCCTTGGTTAAAAGCTGGGTACGCCCATGCGTACCACAGTAACTTAGAGATTATAAATCCATGCCATAACTTACTTTATAAATGTATATTTTGCAGTAGGTATTCTCATGGTTATACAAGCTACTGTCAAGAATCGATTCAATTTTCGACATCGGCCGCCAACGCAAATCGACTAAAATCGCGTCGCGTCCCTACTGCTGTACGTGGGAGGGGCGCGGGAGTACATCTGCAACAGCAGCACCACCGACGGCACTCATCTACGCACCGGTCCACCGCTCAACATACATTTGTAACACCTTGTTCCTACTGCCAAATACACCAGCGCGCCTCCACAGTCTTTTATTTCACGACCAACGGAGAACCCAACACTACAGTTTCTTGAATGTCATTCTTGTTCATCACATCTCTAACAATTTTATTTCGACAATACTTACCTACAAATCTGATCTAATCTCTAATCATTAGTGCAGAAATAGCTCCAAAATTTGGTGAATATTATTTTTTTAATTTTGAAATGTCTGCATGTTTATTCGCTACTAAAGTAAATATTAAAGTAGGAATATTTCAAAAATATATCTAAAGATATACTTAAATGCATACAATAGATGCATTGAGATGAAGAAAATTTATTTTTAAATTTATTTTTCACCATGCACTTGATATTTAATTTAAAGATTAACTACTTATAAAAATATTTATATAATATTTACCCAATACCATAGTCCATAGGGTAAATATTTATATAATATTTACCCTATGGACTCATGTCTGCAATAAAGGATTTGAATTTGAATTTGAATACTGACTTGAAAGCCGCTAGTTATTTTAGTTCATAAATATGGTAAGATTTAATATTTAAAACAAAATTAATTCAGTTTATTATCTAATCTTTAGCACAATCTGGGCTGTGAATATAATTCGAATACCTTGCTCTAGTTTTAGAACTCCCATTAGATTGATATTTCAGACCGTTAACACAATCCAAATATTTAGATCTAGTTGATATTAAATTATGTAGTTGAGCTCTTCAATTTGTTTTTAGTACCATTTTTTATCTGTTTTATGTTATTTATACTAAGCGTTGGTTAGGCACAGGAAACTTCTATACGGACAATGGCGGCCGATTTGTATGTTTTTTTATTTCCAATATCCACCTCTTGGATCCATCATTAGATCAGCACCAAGATGCCAAATTATTAATAATAATAATATATCTCTTTATTGTACACCAAAATAATTTGAAGCAGTAGGAGCACAGCAAGGTAGGGTGGCTAATACAATTGGCGGCCTTATCGCACTGAGGCAATTGATATTATTGTCATTCAAACTACATGTAAAGTTCCGTTTCGATACGATAATTAGAAGTAGGTTAAAATTGAGTTTTAAGATTTGTTTAAATAGTTACAAGTGAAGATAATAAAAGTGTGTTTTTCTGTGTACAATTATGTCTGTACTTTAAAAGCATGTAAAATAAATAAGTAAAATTAGTGTAGGTCACAAAATTTTCTTATTTAGATTTCTGTGGTGTAGGTATATAACTTAAATATCATGTAATTTAATATCATCTTGTCATAATAGGGAATATGCATGTACTTTTTTTAAAATTTTCATTAACTTATTCCATCATTCTACCCTAATAAAAAATATAAATAACCTTGGCAATGTTCAAATTATTTTTTAAAATAACATTGAAAACATCGATAAAATTTGTTCTGTTTGAACGCCGCCATATTTAGCGGGCCTTGGATGACGTCACATGCCACGCTCAGCGTTTGTTTCATAAACGTAGTATACTTACTTAAAATGTTACAGTAATTTTATACCGATTTTCAGTTGTAATTACTATTTATTGTAATTACTAGACGGTCGACAAAGTTAAAAAACCATTTTAAAGGTATGGCAAGGTAAGGCCTTGTCCCTAAGTGTAAAAATACTATAAGAAGTACACCCAATAAAGTATTTTTTCCTGTACCAAGAGATGCGAAAATACGAAAACAATGGTGTAAATTAATGAGAAGAGATGAAGTATCTTCAATATCGTGTTTATATTGTTGTGAAGATCACTTTAATATAAGTATACTACAATTTAATTGCCAGTATAGTGTGAATTAGTCAGCAGTAATTTATATTTATTTTAAATATCAAGCAAAAGGCAACTTGCTTGTTTACTTAAACTAGGTAACAAAAGTCCAATAAAACTTCATGAATACTTAACATATCTTACCTATGTATTAGATTATATATAACATGTATTATAATAATTACCTTGCGGCTTTCACTCCTTTGACCTCAGCGGACGTAAAATCAGGATTTGATGCAAAATATATAGTCATCATGAATGCATCTATTTACGGTAGATTATACGATTGTACTTTGACAAAACCATTTTTAGTCATCGTCCTAGATGATTTCTAATATCACTAGAATGCTTAAATTGCACTAGCTAATGGCAAAAACCACAGAAACACCTATCTTTCTCCGTAACACTACGAATATCGGCGCCGATAAATGACAGGACGTGGAATGTGACGTCATGTTTTGGTTCGACCAATAGTGATGCGTTTTGCAAAGTTGAATTTCGCTCCCTTATTTTGCATATTTTAGTTAATATTTTTTGCAATTTAAGACGAACTAAATAAAAAAATAATTATTTAGGCATAGGTAATATCTGGACAATAAAGATTCAAGGAAAAAAAAATCAAGAAAATTTAAAGAACATGCATATTCCCTATTTTATTATAATAATGAATTTATTTATAATTATTTTAATAAAATTATAATTATGTAGGTAGGTACTAGGAAATCACTTTCACCAAGGTTGTGTGAAATGTTGCAAAATAATAAGGTCAGAATTGAAATAAATCAAATTCTCAACTCCTTTGTTTTCGGTTTATATTAAAAAAAAAATTAAACTCAAATTCAATTCTAAATTTAAAATAATCTGAACTGCAAAGTGTCTGAGAATATAGTTGATAAATTTACACTCACTTACATATAGAATTCATTTGACATTTCAGTAGTATCATGTACGTTATGTAGTTATTTACCTAAGTAGGGGTGGGGAGAGCATATACCCCCCCTGGCTTTAGTATGTTTACGTAGGTATTAAGTTTATTAAAGGAAAAAAAGGTTGGTGCCCCTGGGCTATTTAATTTTTAATTTGCCGATGGTTCTAAAAATCTGAGACGCGGAAACTATAGTTAGCCAGTAGCAAGAGATCCTCTCCGATGACCACAGTGAGAGTCCGATGCGTCCCCCAGCAGAGCAAACCACCAGGGTGTGCTGAGCCGTGTCCTCACTGCAGTCGCAGTGGTAACAGGCGGGACTCAATTCCCTCCTAGCAGCCGAGAGAAACAAAGCAAAGCCAAAGCAGCCGTATCCGGAAAAAACCTGAGAGAGCCAAGACCGAAAGTGCTCATCAAAGCGCCACCTCCCATCAAGGATCAGGCCAGGTATTCACGAGCGCCTGAACCGGTACGAGGACCGTGTTGACCACGACGACCACGAGGGAGCCCATGAAATAAAAGGGCCTCCATCTTATCCAGGATCACACGCAAGCCCTGCGCCCAACCACCAAACCACCACCGCCCCTGGTGGCCAAACGCGCCGCCTCCTGGAAGTCCATCCCCAACGTGTCATCGGTATAACAGATTACGCCCAGCCCGATGGGAAGTCGCCTCTAAGGGCCCAGCCGTACCCCATGTTCCACAGGAGTGGTGCAAGAATAGACCCCTGCGGAACACCGCACAACATGGGCCGACGACTCAAATTTTCATCTCGATCCTCGTGCATCTACGGTACGCTCCTCTAAATAGTCTGCCACTAGCCGCCTTAGGTACCCTGACACCCCGTGATAATGGAGTGCTTCCCTGATTCAGCTGAATAGCAGACTATTGATTGATAGCGTTGGCGATGTCTAACGTCACTGCCTCTTCAGTCACGGCCCGTAGGCGCAAAACAGCACCGATCGTCGAACGTCCCGCTCGGAAACCGAATTGGGCGTCCGACAATTCGGGGCCGACCTCGCAAAGGTGCCGGACGATGCGGGCAAACCCTCTCAAACAGTTTATCTGCCTCGTACAGCAACACGATGGGTCTGGGTCTTTCTACGCTTGCAATTGCAGAGTACTAGCATGTGCGTTGCCGACCCTTTTAAAACCTATTTGAGGAAGATTATATGGTGTGTAAAATCAGGCTACGACCCTAGGGAGCCGAGCAGTGGCCATAGACGCAGGTGAAACTGCAAATTTTGGTGGCAGTTTGTATTATTTTAAAAGATCCATTTTTAACAACATGTGAATATGAATTCTCAGTTTTAATCTCTGCATATTTTTTTTAATCGCATATATCTGCATTACATACAGGTGAACACATAAAGCAAAACTATTGTTTATGCGTATAAGTATTTAATTTTATATTATTTTAGGCATATAATTGATAAATTTAAAATTTAAAACACCCCCGACTCGAAAATCGCTTCAACGATTACAAAATGCCTTACATCATTTTGGAAAAGAGCTGATACTCTTACACTGCCTGACCGATATTAACCAAACATAGCTAAGAACCACCGCAAGGAAACTGGCTTTCAAATGAAAAATACCGCATTGAAATCGGTCTATCCGTTTCAGAGCTACGATGTCACAGACAGACACACACACACAGACATTGACGTCAAACTTATAACACCCCTCTTTTTGCGTCGGGAGTTAAAAACAGAAAAATAAAGGTAAAATATATTATAATTTATTCACTGCATCTGGGTGATATTTGTTAATGTCATGCCAGTATCATATTTTTTTTGTCTATAGACACACAAATTATATTTAAACCAGTGCTACTAATTTAGAGGAAAAACCGAAATCTTTTTCATAATCTGCAACATTTTTGTAAAATCTGTTAATTGGAAGTAATTTTACACACAAGTTATTATTGATATTGTACTATTTTTTATGAACAATAATATACTAAATCTAATTATTGAGTCATGGTGCAGAGTTGCCGAATAACATGACTGATTCTACTACCTAGATATCGCTCACGATTTACTTGATATAGCCAGCAATCATCTATCTATCTAAAATTAGAAAATTTTAGAAAACTTAACGACCATATTAACTTTTCTAATGTAACCTTAGCGCTTTTGACATAACTGTCAGTCGTTTGACAGTTTCCGCGATTGTGCAATATTCATAGTTAAGACAGGACAACGTCTGTCGGGTCAGCTAGTAAAATAATTAAAAAAACTACAGAGTTGCGCTACAGCGAATTAATGAACTGCCACATCCGCTGTTCACGTCTATTATTACTAAACTTTCACGTACAACAATATTTAAAAAGCTAATTATCCAAACTAACTTTCTAAATACACACATTATTTCTACACGAAGTGAATCGGAAACACAGCAACCAATCAACGTTGGTTAAAATAACAATAATACAATAACAACTCCATGCTAATTAAGCAGAACGTCCGCCATTTCAGTGTGCCATCTTGTTGAAATATTGAAGCGTAAATTAAAATTCAAATTGCTCTTTCAGACGTCGAAAACTAATCGAAACTCACTAAGTGTCCTTTGTTCTTTAAACAAACTAATAATGTAAGAAAACATTGTGTATAGTTTATATTAAATAAGAGGATACGATAAATGTTTAATCGTGGGAGAGCCATGCTTCGGCATGTATGAGCCGGCTCGACCGGAGTGATACCACGGCCTCACAGAATACCGGCAGTGAGCATTGCTTGCCTTCCCTCCTCCCCCTCTTCCACCCTTCCTCTACTCCCACCTTAAAGGCCAGCAACGCACTTGTAACTCTTGAGTTGCAGGTACCCATGGACGGATGGAGGTGACCCGTCTCGGCTCGTTTGCCGCCAATACCATAAAAAAATATAATTTTGTCAGACACCCTGTATTTTGCCTTAAGCTCATTGTAGGACGCACGAAACTTGTACTTTTATTTGTAGTAACTTAAAAGAACTTATAGTTATACTGAAACAGACTTCTGCTACAACTGTAGCAATTCTGCAGTAGAACAAATATTCATTTTAAAGTTTATCTGAAACATTTTTTGAAGACTCTTGTCTCTATAGTGTTGCATAATAGTGGCGCATATGACCTAATATGGGGAGGTACTATAAATAAGACACGCTTCCACACTTACTAATTTTATTTTTTTAGTTTTAATTTCAATTTATTACCTTTAAGCCAGTTAGACAACCAGACAATTAGTCAGTTCTTTTAAATGCAGTTTCATTAAACTTTAGGATTGTATTCGATAAGGGAACAAATAAGACAACAAAAATCGTAAAGATTCGGTCTCCGTTTTCATTCGATAAAAATGGCTAACACATTCCAATGTCAGATTTGAATTTCAAAAATGGCAAATCAGTCGAACGATGCCATTTCTCCCGCGTCAATTTGACGAAAGGTTGAAGTCAAAATAACGAATTTACATTAATTTTGTTGGTTTTTATCTATTACATCTTACTTTAAGAAACAGATTATATTGTGGTTGTAAATGACACCTTCTGTTGCTTTATTAGCATTTTAAATACATTGAATATGATATACTTAATGTATTCTTTTGTTAGCTGAGGTTATTTTTGTAAAACGATTAAGATTAGTTTTTTGCAACATTATAATGATAAACGTATTATGGCTGTGTAGAACTGTAATGTTTTTTTTCTGAGCCTGCCTTTTATGAACAGGTTCAATGCAAACGCGGTATTAGCTAACTACGGTTTTTTTCTTTTGCCTAACGTGCCAAGCAAACATAAGTTCCGCCTGATAGTAAAAGTTCACTAACCTGGTCAGTCTATGGGTGATTGAAACAAGGGGCACTCAGTGTTGCCAACTTCGAGTTTTTCTTACCAAAAATTAGGAAGGGGGGAAGTGGTGTCTTTTTTTACTAATCATGATTATTAATACGTGAAGAGAATTCTTTGTACCCCTTTTTAAGAAAATGTCGCAAACGTTGTAACGTGATTTTTGGAATATTTACAGATTATATATAGAAGTGCAGAAAGCTAAAATTTTTGAACAATATTTGCTATATCTAAAGTTAAAAAAATTGTAAAAATGGGTACAGAAAGCTTTAAGTGTCCAGTATATATTTTGGCCTGTCATGGTACAAAAGTCCATACAATGACAGGTCAAGTAATATTATATAACCAATGGCGCAAGGAGACGCTTGACCGTGGGCTGAGGCTTTTGCCCGGTGAACTCAAGGCCCAAAGGTGCCAGGTCCACCAGGTACTCATGGCCGAGTGGAAAGAACGACTTGGGCGACCGAGCGCGGGGCACGCCACAATTCTGGCGATAAGGCCCGTCATGGAGCAATGGCTTGAGAGGCGTTATGGCAGCCTCTCTTACCGGATGACGCAGGTGCTTACTGGGCACGGCTGCTTCGGGAAGTACCTGTGTCGCATAGGCCGGGCGCCAACGCCTGCGTGCCATCACTGCGGGGCTGTCCCGAGGATACTGCACTCCACACCCTAGTGGAGTGTCCAGCGTGGGTCCAACAGCGTGATGATCTCGAGACAGCTATAGGCGTGGGAAGCCTCTCGCTAGAGATCATGGTGTTAGCTATGGTACAGAGCGAGAGCGCGTGGGACTCCGCCACCTCGTTTTGCGAGGAGGTGATGTACGCCAAAGAGGCGGCGGAAAGAGAACGGGAGAGGACTAGCACTTTCCCGTGCCGCAGAGGACGCACCAGGCGCCGTAGGGCACCTAATGACCTACGGCCTCCATGAGCGCTGGCCTTAAGGCGTCGGGAAGGGTAACCCGGCGCCGAAACAATAGAAAATAGGCCCGAGACGGTGGCACGACGGGTTCCGCGAGCGCCTTTCTAGACTGAAGGGGGACACGGCTCCTACACACGACTGCTTTGTGGACAGGTGGTCAAGTCTGTCGGGGGTCCAGGGAATTCCTTCCTAGGTTATACCTGAGCCCCCGGCCATAGACACCCGTGACGGAACACCGTGTGGTTTTAGTCGGTTCGATTCCGACATAACCACCTCGCTGAATGGTGAGGTGGTACCCGAGGGGGTTTCCACACGTAAAAAAAAAAAAATGGTCAAGTAATATTGGCCAATAAAATAAACCATGATCGAAATTCGACCACCAAGCGATCCAAAATCCATTGAGGCTGTGGCAATGGCCCTCAATAAAATATAGTTAAAAAAAAACACGCTTTAATAACAAACGGAACTAAAAAGTATAAAATATTTTGACGTGACAATGTCTTATAAATTGGTTTGCCGGGTGACACTTCAAGAAACTGCGTTACGCTCCGCTCACGTTATGCGCTCACAATGAGAGCGAGTGAGAGGCACGCGTCCCTTCCACTCGGGCATGGTTATTATTTTACCACTCAAAGTCGTTGTCACGTAAAACTTTCGCCCGTATACCGACTTTACAGGCAACCAATTTTTTGAAGTGAAAACTTCTTTAGGCACGTTGTGCAATTTTTGTGGAAAAAGCACTGAACTCCCACCGTCACCAGTGCTACATCACTCGCTCGAGGTCGCGTTTTATATACCTACCAATTTAGCATCCGTGGCCGGAATAAGTGTCAGTAGGGGCAACAATGCGTGGCTGAGAGCGTGCACGCACTGAACGAAATTCTGCCGAATTCTTCGTAAATAAAAGCAAAATGCTATATTGAACTTATTGTACAGTGGACGTGTTTTGTTATTGATAAATGTATTTATTATGTTAAATTGCGTTATTGCTAGATGTTAGTGATGTGTTAAATCCTTTAAAAATAAGTCGCAATAATTATTTTAGTTATTACTTATTTTGTAAATATAATTTAAAAATACTTTAGGTGTTTATTCTTTACTCGCCGCGTGGCTGTGCTAATAATAAATAATAGTTATCTTCTTAACACAAATAATAAATGTTGCTTATGTATATTCTATACAATGTTATATACAACTTGTATTAAATTAAGTTTAGAGTGTTCGGCCAGGGTAGATGTTGTAATAAATGTAGTTTATTAAACTGTAAATAATGAACCCATAACATTTAGGAAAGGTGACGAACTTTGTAGGTGTGGACTGCCCGGGTATTCATTTGTGGTAGGCAAGGCGAACTGTCGGCTGCTTCTCTCACACAATATGTTCGACATGGTACCTACCTATAGGATTTTCTTAAAACACGAAATTAAATTAGGACCATCTATAATAAGGCCAGAAAATAATATAGTAAGAGCGACTGAAATGAACATATTGAAAGCAGCACGGATTGGGGTATTTATTCGAGTAGGTAGCGCATATCATAAGACGTGTTGCCGATTAAAGGGCTCTCATAAGATATAAACAGTTCCAGGTAGCAGGCAGATACCTTTTGTCTCTAATACTCCTGTAATTGTAGACTTTCGTTGTAATAGTAAAAATGTTCATAATGATATCTATGATAGATTTCACCATATGATTCTGAACTGAATTCATACTCGCGCTATTATAAACCGACGAAAAAATGTGAACTGCAACAATGGTGGCCAACTTTTTGTATGAGAAATAAAGTATATTAAAGTCGGAGAGTAAAAAAAACAGTATTTTAGAAAAATAAACACATTTTTTAAAATTGAGAAACATCTTAAATCAATATCTTACGCTCATTTTTTTAAAATTCACACATATTAAATCTTAATTAAAATAAATGAGGAGCAAATTTTTTTATCAAATTGATACAAGCACTTTTTCTATAATCCCGTCACTTTCACTTGGCATACATTACAGAAAAGCAAGCGTTGAATCGTAAGCAGAGTATCTTTCTGTCGTCTACTCAGCGGCCATTAGTATATATGTACATGTGGACAGCATCAACATTTTATGTTACTACGGAAAGGTTTAAGAATAATAATAATAACTTGACACATTTCACACACGGCCGTCTGGTCCCAAACTAGGCAAGGCTTATACTATGGTAACCAGACTGCTGATAAACATACTTATTTATTTCTAAATTCATACATATTATAGATAAATTAAGCCCAGACACAGAACAAATGATCATGCTCATCTCATAATTATTTGTCCTGGGTGGGAATAGAACCCAATATTAAAAGTGAAGAATATTTTAATTGCTTTTAAAAATTAAACTTAGGGGAAATAATTTTATTTATCATTACCTATATAAAACTCAACACCCATAAATTTAATTATCAAATAAATAATCTATTGCATTATTTGTGTATTTTGTACAACCCTAACGTGTCTGGCAAAGCGGTTACACACACAGACAAAGGTCGCGCGGTGGGCAAGGCATTCTCAACTTTCGAACAGCGTAAATAAGATATATTTTACTGGTCGCAGCTAACGCCAGGTATTATTAATTAAATTTTGTAGGCTATTATAATAACGTAGGTATTTTCACTTTTGTATGGGAGTGATGTATCTGTTACGAAGTAACTATTATCTTATCTGTGCCGTTACGCTAATAGTACATATATAGATCCACTAGAGGGCGCTAATCTAAACATTGAGTTCTGTCAGCTCCTTATTAATTAATCTTTAAAACCGAACGTACGTCAGTTTGATGGATGTCACTAGTAGATGGCATCACTTTCTTAAAAAATGAACACTTCTGATCGGCAACTCACAATTACTTATTAAAAAATGTTGAAGTTTGAAGTAAAAAGATCTAAACTCGCGTGACCGTGCTTCTGACGTGCAGTCCTACGACTGACAGTTTTTTTTTATAATATGAAGGTCTTCACACCTGCTGTACAAAATAGAGTAATAAATATACCTAATTCTATTTAGCTTAAGAAGCTATTAGATTTCTTCCACATCACTACATGCCTTTGTAAATAAACCGACGATAACCTTAAACCGGACTGCGTTTCTACTGCACGTCAGGCCTTGCTGAAGTGCAGTGCCAACGCAGGATGGTTACGTTGATATGATAATATCAGTGATATAATCCGACGTAATCTTGTCACCGACGGTTTGACAAACAGCTTGGCAAGTGACGATGGGAAGAGATTGGTACGTGTTTCATGTATTGGAAGATAGATAGGAAGTTTACTATTGGACGCAGCGTCTTGCCACGACAAATTAGATGACAACCTATTAGGATTTTTTAAATTGTATTTTTTTTTTATGGCATAGGGGTCAAACGAGCAGACGGGTCACCTGATGGTAAATGACTACCGCCGTCCATGGGCACCTGCAACTCGAGAGTCACAAGTGCGTTGCCGCCCTTTAAGGTGGGAGTAAGAGAAGAGGGGTGGGGAGGAAGAGTGGGAAGAGGGGGGAGAGGAGAACGACGGGAATAAGGGAGAGGGAAGGGTTAGGGCCTCCGGTAACCTCACCCACGCGGCGAAATGCAATGCAATCATTGCTTCACGGCCGGTTTTCTGTGAGGCCGTGGTAACGAGCGGAGTCGAGCCGGCCTATACGTGCCGAAGCATGGCTCTCCCACATCATATATATATAATAAGGAGATATTGTTAGTTTTATATGTTAATCCAGCGGCTTCGCTCGCGTCTACATATATATTTTGCGCCGAACCTTAATTATTTTTTCCAAAATAAAAGTAGACTTAGTTACTCCTTAGTTCCGTGGAAAGCGGTCCACCCTTTGCTCGGTTGTTAGCCGGAACAGACAGACATCCAGCTAAAAAATTTAAAAACTGATTGAGCTTAAAAAAGACTATTATTTTGACATTTCAAACAGACACTTCAATTTCATTTATTTGTATTAAAAAACGTTTATGTTAGATACCTTTTTTATATTATATGGGGCAAACGAGCAGACGGGTCACCTGTTGGTGACTAAACTACTTTCATTGGTCACTGTATTAGAACTTTGCGAGGGTTTTGATAAACACATTGTCACTCAACGTGTAGCCAGCGAGTCAGTATTGCTAAAATTCTCTAAGAAAAAATCCAATGACAATTTAGCTAATACTGGAAAATAATCCACACATGAGCGCAAACTTATGCCAGTAGAACAAACTCGCTTCTTACCAGACTTGAAGTTTATAGGTCCGTTCTAAGTAGATACTCACCTACAAGTTTTGAATGAGATTTATTAACGGCCTTATCTTGTGTACCTAATTGATCAATTAAAACTGGATACCTCTTTTTATCGTGTGTAAAACCTCCAGCTAACACATCAAAGACGAAGTAGGTTAGTGGGGTTACGGCCTATCCGAGCGGTGGACTGTACTAGACTGTGTTCACTGCCTACGAATAGCTCCACAGACAAAGTAACCACAAACCAGCTTACCACGGGCAACCCCATAGAGACAACTTCTAACAAAGCGTCCATCGTTTGTAGAAGAATTTAAAATAAAGAAGAATGAGTACTCGATATCACTTTGTGAACCGTATGATTGTTTAATTAAAGACATAATTACTAGATTTGTGTTAGATTGTGTACAAATCTATTAAAATACAATCAAATATGTTAATGGCACTACATAAATTGTATTCAAAAACCTTTAAAAACCAGACTGTATAATTTAAACCATTTCTCTGTCATGTATTTATGTAGATGACTTTGTAACGACGTATGCGATCCTTGAAGATCAGAGTGCCAGCGATAAGCCTTTTTTATTGCTCATAAAATTACAGCTGGCCACTACAAGAACCTGTAGCGGTTATGTCTAATACAACACCTTTTTTGTAAACATAATGCTGGCCAGTAATACCCAATAAACTATAAAAGAAGTTATTTTTATCTTTACGGTTGCCAGTCGTAAAATTTTTTTGTGGAATGGTAGTTATTGCGTTGGCAATTGTTATTAAATTAATTGTTATCGGTAGTCTGTACCGAGTCATGTTCTATAAATTATTGGCTTATAAGGTAAATGCTATAACGAAGTATTATGTAAGTAATAAAAAGAATTTATATAGCTGATAATATGCTTCATTAATTTAAAAATATATACTCGTAGGTAGGTATTTAAAAAGGCTTGCGATCCTGTAATTCAATAAAAATCTCTTACGATAACAGTAAATTCGGTACTTTTTTATCTATAACACAATTCCTTCCGGTTTCCCTTATCTATAAAAACCTACCAGATACTTTTTTATGTGTGAATGGGGATGACCCCACGGGAACCATTTCACCGATTGTACGATGTCGGCTATGTAGGACTCGAACCGACTACAAACAAACGGTTTACGTCACAATAGCCTACAGTCGGGATTCAAGGTATGCCCTAGAAGGATTACCACTGAAACCGAGACTTCGCCTGCCTGTCAAGACGGCGAATGGTGTTTGGGGATGCCTTGCCCCCTTCCGGCATAAGTACTAGATCCTGGAACTTCAACCTTACATACAAAATTGTGTCTTCATTCACTTTTAGGCATATTTTTTTTATTTAGAAATTTACTATACGCACTCTGAAAGTAATCAATAACCATATATTTCTAACTAGCAGCGCCCCGCGGTTTCACCCGTGTAAGTCCCGATCCATTGGGAATATCGGGATAAAAAGCCTATGCGTTAATCCAGGTCTCCAGCTATCTACATACCAAGTTTCATCGCAATCAGTTTAGTAGTTTTTGCGTGAAAGATTAACAAACATCCATTTATACATACATCCATACATCCTCGCAAACTTTCACGTTTATAATTTTTTTTTTCCACACCTCTCACAATCCGTCTGATCCCAAACTAAACAGAGCCTGTACTATGGTAACCAGACTGCTGATAAACATACTTATTTATTTCTAAATACATAAATATTATAGATAAATAACACCCAGACACAGAACAAAGGATCGTGCTCATCACACAATTATTTCTAGTGGGAATCGAACCCACGACCTCGGGCTTAGCAGTCAGGGTCACTAACCACTAGTCCAACAGGCCAGTCATGGTTAATTTAATTTATTTTTTAAATATACGGTTTTACTAACAAGTGTGTTTTGGGCAGAATTTCAATATGGCGTTTCTAACACGACGCTCTAAGTCGCTGCTAGACAGGCTAGTCCACACATGAGTAATACCTAGGGCTGCCATCCGTCCGGGTTTCCCCGGATTTGTTCTAGTGGCCGGGTAAAACCCGGACACTCTGTGCCAAGGGACAATTATAATAGTTAGACAAGCTAAAAATCTAAATGGAATCGGCGTTTTTTTTAAGGTGTCCGGGAAAGAATTTCGATTCGGATTTTTTTAGTTTTTATCCGGCGTCGGCAATTTAAATGATGGCAGGCCTAGTAATACCCCATAATTATAATTGGCGGTAAATGACTACCGCCGCCCATTGGCACCTGCAACTCAAGAGTTACTAGTGCGTTGCCCGCCTTTAAAGGAGGAAGAGGGCGAGAGGAAAGAAGAGTGGGAAGAGGTGGAGAAGGGGGATGAGGGGAGAGGTTTTCTGTGACTGAACCTGTTGGTCTAGTAGTGGTCAGGGATTAATAAGTGAGGGGGTTTGATTACCACCCAGGACAAATAAACGTGATGAACACGATTATCAGCAGTCTCCTTAACATAGTACAGGCTCTGCCTATTATGGGATCAGACGGTCGTGTGTATATCAAGTTATTATTATTATTTAACTTTTACTCAATTACAACATTTACTCTTGGTGATCGTCTACTCGATGTGTGAGGACATTGGATCGTGTTAAATGAATAAATTAAACACGTCATATTTTTTTGTGTAAGTATTGGAATCTACACATTACGTCAGTTTACTTGCAGGAATAATGTATATCTAAAAGTGTTGTAAATGCCACTAATATTATAAATGTGAAAGTTTGAATGGATGGATGTTTGTTCTCTTTCACGCAGTAACCACTGAACCGATTGCGATGAAACTTGGTATGTAGATAGCTGGAGACTTGGATTAACGCATAGACTACTTTTTATTCCGATATTCCCACGGGATCGGGACTTACGCGGGTGAAACCGCGGGGTGCTGCTACTATCTTAATAATATTGGGAAAGACTTTAGTTGTAGATATTTAATATTGTCTCTTAAAAACACATACATAGTCTACCAGACCGAAAAGCGCAGAGTAGGACATCCATCAATAAGGTGGACAGAAGACCTTGTAAAAATTACAGGTGGAAGGTAGATGCAGGCCGCTTCCAAATGGTATTCTTGAAAGTCATTGAGGAAGGCCTATGCCCAGCAGTGGACGTCCTATCGCTGATGATGATGATAACGAATCCATTCTAACCAAATATTTTTATATCATTTGTATTCTACATATAGTCACTGAAATGTGTATTCAGTGACTATATTATTTTTGATCCTAATTAAAAGGGGAGAACAAATTGCCCTATATCACCTTTTCAAACTTTGGGCTTGTGAGAGATTCCTAACAGAAAAACCTCAAAGCAATACAACCATACCGGGAATTGGACCCGTAACGTTGTGACACGGGAATTCAGTCACAATATTTCCTTGGTAACTGAATATTTTCTGGTTCAAAACGTATTTTCATTTAAAAAAGTAAAAAACACAATAACCATATTTTTGGCGGCAAACAAAACTGGCACTCATTAGCGCGGTACCAAGATGGCGGCATGTAGTATCTGTCTACTACGTCTTCACTTGCAACAATGCAGTCATTAGTTCTGCATTATTGCTGATTGTTTCGTTAATTTAATACTGTACTTATAAGAAATGGCGACAGTTATTTGATTACTTCATTACTTGATGCCTTAAGTGTTTGGCTTCGACCAATCATTAAAACTTCATTTCAAAACAGAAAGTTTGAAAAAGTAACTTTTAGTTGTTGGCCAATATAACACATGAGTATTTTCAGATCCTAAGCGCAACTTGAGCCGTTATTAATGATAACATACCTACATAAGGGTTCATATATTTCTTTAATTCACCATAACTTCTAAATACCTGAACAGATTTGGATGTTTGGGGAAGCCTTACATCATCATCGTAAAAAAAAGTAACATGGAAGCATTATGGCGCCATTTTATTACATTTTTTGGCATGACAGATGTTTTTAATTGTTTTTTTTTTTATTATTTCTTGCTATTTGGTCCCAATTACGTAATAGGGGGCGTAATTGCTGTCCAACGGTACACTTTGGGAATCAAAGATTAAAAAATTGGGAGTAGATAGGTTTGTGTGCAAGTCACACACGGCAGAAGTGAAACTTCTAAATTAAATAACTAACAAATTTTATTACGCAACTGCACATAAATGAAATACGTGAATGATACACCACGTTGACTATGACGCATTTTCTGAAGACTTCGTAGTACGCAGGCGCAAAGACACATTATAGCACACGAAGATTATAGGATAACACTGTATACTTGTATTCTATCTCATTCTCTCGCAAACTAAATCCTATTGCGATGAAACTTGGTATGTAGATAGCTGGAGACCAGGATTATCGCATAGGCTACTTTTTATCCCGCAATTCCCACGGGATCGGGACTTACGCGGGTGAAACCGCGGGGCGCTCCTAGTTTGTAATAAAGCAAAAATAAAAATAAAAAATTGTGCTTTATTAAAAATTTCAAAAGAAACTCGAGAAACTCCAGAAATCCTGGTCGAGAATTCTCGTGCCTTGAGAAATAAAAAAGGTTGAGAAACCACAAACCCTAAGTTGATCTGATGATGAGGTAGGGAGGTGAATAGTGGAATAATTTTTGTTTTTTTTTTTAAATCGCGTTTTTTTATTTTTACTAAACTGTAGGTAAATTTATTAAACCAGAAAACTAATCTTTAATAAATGATTGTATAAAATAATAAGTCACAACGTCAGAAGTCATTGTTGTGAAACCATTCACTTTTTATGTCAACTTGACAATCTATATATATATATAATTATATAAAATGAATCCCTATTTCCCTTGGTCACGGCCTCTCGCGTGAACGACTGGACCGATTTCGCTAATTCTTTTTTTGTGTTTGTTATTGTCATGAGAAGGTTTTTATGAAAGAAAAAATTAAGAAAATTGCGAGAAAAATTACAAAATTTAAGAAAACTTAACGACCACTTTTCTAATGTTACTTTAGCGCTTTTGACATAATTGTCAGTCGTTTGACAATTGGCACAATTGACCGAATGCGCGCTGCAAAATATACCAATTCGAATTCAATATTTATAGTTAAGACAGGACAACGTCTGTCGGGTCATTTTGTATGTATTATAAATTTAAGAAATGCGAAAACGGCTATAGGAGCTACACGTGTCCAGTATAAATGTTGACCTGTCGTGGTAAAGAAGACAACGTCTGTCAGGTCAGCTAGTTACGAAAAAAATTAAAAGTGTTAAAATAAAAACGGTACACAATTTTAGTATCTAGTATTTTAAGATCTTACATTGGCTGACTCAGGTGAAATAATTTATTATGAACATAGGAATGTAGGTAATGGTTTGTTTACCTAATAGATACCTGATTGGCCAGTAAAGCTGTTTGAGAGCAGATGCATTAATAACAGCAAAATAATGTCTGTTGTGAGAAACTTCGAAGTGTTGGCGGAACTCTTGGAGAAACATCCGTCTCTCTTCTTCAATCCAACATCACCGTTTTAGCTTCAGGATGACGCAAAACCTCACACTGCTGGATGAAAAAATAATTCGGCAAGTATTTACTTTGCAACCAATCACTCTCCAATAACATTAATTGTTAAATACTTTAACCTCCGATGCAAAAAGTAGGGGTGTCATGAGTTTAACGTGTGTGTCTGTTTGTCTGTCTGTGGCATCATAGCTCCTGAACGGATAGACCAATTTTGATTTAGTTCGTTTTTGTTGAGAACATAACTTGTGTTCTAAGATATAATTCAAAAAAATCTGATGAGCCTTTCGAAGATCGTTAGCTTTTGATGTTATACTTCTTTTGTCACAAAAAACCGACACCCTGAAGTTAGCTAGTCAACACTTTAGTTTTTCAAAAAAAGTTACCACCTTCACTTTACTTTAAGTACGTTTGTAGAATTGTAATTGTGAGGTAAGTTGACAGTATGTATTATTTAAATTTAATTTTTTTAAATAAACTTTATTCAACTAGATAAAAGTATAACTTCTTACGTGCATACATAAGTACACACACTTTTTGTGATTGTTGAAGGGGTTTTTGAGTCGAGGGGACTTTAAAAACAACGGGTACATTTGGCATTGCATTACCTTAATATAAACTAAAACTTATTTTATTCCTTTTAGTACATGACTTAAATAAGAGGAAAGCTTTCAAAAAGGATTATTTTTTTATGTTGTTTTAATATTAGTATAGGTCACGAAAACTCAAACAGCAGCGAAGAATATTATAGTAATTTACAGTACTCTGAGCTGGAGGAGGTTGTAAGCATTTGAAATACAAAGTTATGTCTGTATTTGGTTGGTAAACATGCGATAAGATTAGCAGTGAGTCGGAGGTACGATGACTGGTTGTTTTTCACTTTGTTATGATTGATATTACAAGAATACGTATATACTAACTTTTAAACTTTCGCGTTCCATTATATAATTATGTATTTAAACGAGAATTAACGCGATCGATGCAACCTGGTCGAAACGTCAGGCAATTCAGAGGTATGTAATACCTTTTCGGGATCGCGTTAATTCCCGTTTAAATACATAATAATACGTATATAATTCTTGCCGAGACGTAAGCTTTGACATATAATTATAACCCTTTATAAGTTATATAATTAACATTAAAAATAAGTATCACTGACTTCTCACACTGAAGTCAGATTCAATGCGTTAAAATCATGTGAAATAGAAATAAGCTGTATTCTTCATGCCTTAATTTTCTACCCATAAAGGTCCAATATTTTCTTCAGATAAATAAAATAAATATTTATAAAATATTTTAAATAAAAATTGAATTGTATTGAGTACAACTCAAGGTTGGTCCCATTTAGTCCCTAAATGGAACCAACCTTGAGTTGTACTCAAGGTTATATTATTGTGTTACATTTTTTTATTGTTTTTTAATAAACATCGTTGTATGATCTTATGATATAACAGTGACGACTATATTGACTAAAAGTGGGATAGATCGGGCATTTTGTGTATTTTTGAAAAAAGAGAAAATAAAATTTAATAAACATTTCCTACATTTTACATAGTGACTACACATATCTTTTAACTGTTGCGAGAATTATTGTTAAACAAGTACGAATTTGAATATCTGTGGCACCTATCACACTTTCACCTCAATTATAGAATATAATTTTAATTTACTTATTACTTTACTTGTGCCGTAAATATTGTAATAAATTACTGGAACAATTTGATATTAATACAAAGTATGTAGTGAGCGTGTGTGACTCTGCTATTGCGTTGCTAATCAGGCAGGAATTGTAAATTCAGTAGCAAAATTTTACAATTTTATGTACCTAATGTATTACTTTTTTTGTCAACAAAGTAGTACTTAATGGTTTTGTTTTTCGTTTCGAATTTCGAAATTCATATTTAAATCTGTTATAGTACACCCTTTTCTAAACCGAACGAGCCACAGACTTATCCATGGTTTCCTTTGCCTATATTATTTGAAAGAACCATTCATTAATTAGATTAAACTGCGTGTCCACAGATATTCTATGCTACTTGTTAATTATATCATTTAAAATTCGAATTAAATATGACAGAAAATGTTTCTTTTTAAATATGTTACATTAAATATGTAAAATAGATAACCTTTATTTTTTATTGGTTTTAGTATAGGTAATGGGATGTATCTCCTTTGTTACTGTAGTTAATGAAATTGTGTTGATTCCTATTATCTATTTTAAAAATGAGATTAGAATCTAGGTAGGGACTTGCCTTGTGCCAAATGAAAAAGCTGTTAGATACCTACCTAGTTTTTTTAACGTGTCCAAAGTTATTGGTTTCTTTACACCTCTACCAAAAAACTGTGTTAGGCTTAGCTATAGAACATTGCTTAATTTTTTAATTAACTTTTCGCTAAGGCATTCAGAGTTCATCAAATATTTAGACAAAGACTAAGTCAGTTCTTTATTTAAAAAATTGAAAACCGAACAAAAACAAAATCAATTTTAAATATGGATGCATAATGGCGTTTCAACTGCATTTAAGTGAGCCTTGTGTCGTAAAGACGCAGGTTCGCGTCGGCGCGCGCGCAGCCTCATAATGCCGGCCGAGATAATGTCTCCAGCGTAACGACGCTTACGGTCGCTATCTCAAATCTCCTCAGCCTCTTGTTTCACATCTTTATCTAAAGAGTTTTAGTTTTAATAACAATATTGTTTGCCGACTAATCCCCACATCCTTCGTTTGTTAGCTGATGCCAAACGGTAGCTAAAACATGACATACGGCTCTATCTTATCACACCCACTTTACAACATATGTTCACTATACGCTTAATGGAGTTATTATAATTCAAACATTTCCCTAAAATCCGAATCGCTTACGCAAACGTTAAAACCTGCCAACACTACACAGTATGTTTTATTTTCTGTGCATAAAATATGTCCCAAAATATTTTTAATCTGTATCAATGAACTGTGAATTTAATGAAGGAACAATGCCGGCGTCTAAGAAATCATTCGGTCGACGACCGCTCCGCTAATTTCGCGCCCTTTCACCTGTCAATCAAACGTCAGAGCGCGCGTAAACGACTGCGAGAAACTGGTATTAGCCTTAAACGAAAATGTACATACAGCTATGTAAATTGCGTTTTATTACACGAAATAAGAAACGAAGGCTGTGATTTAGTTAGCGGACGATAGGAAAATAAGTGAAATTACCTGTGAAAGTCTGCGGCCATTAAAGTTTTCGCGCGTTGTCAATACGACATTTCGTTTGGCGCGCTTAGTTAACACCGCGTTCGGCTCCGTCGCCGTCGCTTCGCTCAGATATTTCGCGCTCCAATTAAATTTGAAACGAGATTAATAACTAGAACGAAACAATTATGTTCACAATATAGCTTAATGTAGACTTTTAGACTGACAAATGGCGCTATCAAAATGTTCTAAACACCTTCAATCGCAAAACTATAAATACGTATAGTTTTTTTTCATAATGGCATCATTGCGTGCCGGCATGCAACACGTTTCTATTTCAATTGCATTTCACGTACATTTGCAAACGGTTTTCGCAAGATTTATGGATTTTTTCCTTCGTATTTTTTATTAAGTGCATTAGAAATGTTTGAAATCAACCTTTTTATTTATATGCGGTAAACTGTGTAGCTATTAATTTTGGTCATTATTGGTAGAAAACTTTTTAAAATAACTGTGAAAGAGTTTAAACAATTACCGTTTATCAGTCAAACTCATTTCCTCTTAATCAATTTTTCATTGAATGTTCCCATAGCGACCACACAAACAACATTTTATGCATAAAAGGAAGAATTCATGAAGAATGTGTTCTTAATACCAAACCGGCTAAGCTCGTGTTGGTCCGCACACTGTGAGATTTTGCGTATTCGTACATATTACTGCAATGTTATATTTCAATTTCGTACGTATAATATAATGTACGTTATTAACCACTTTTATCTTTATGTCCTTTAGAATTAACAATTAAAAGATCCGATATTGACGGATCAGTAGCCGGAAATACCGGAACTTGTTTGCCTGTGGATAAGTAAATTTTATGTTTCAAATAAAAATGAATTTAATTATACAAATGCCTTACTTTTTAGCTGCTCACATTTTTTTTTCATTACTTATTTTTAAGCCCGCAGGCTCATTATCCGACATTTTACATTAGTTTTTTTATTCCACAAGAAGTATTCGGAAGCGTTTTATGTATTTTTTTAGTTCTGAATAATAAGAGGCAATCTTATAGGCGACTACCGAACACGTAATCAGATTTCGTAGAGCTAATAAGAATTCCTTTTCAGAGAAATCCAGTAAAAATTTACTCGACCTAGAAATCAATCGCAGAACTTCACGATCACACGCAAACACAACTGCAAACTAATGCCACGGGTCAACGCGGCAAAAAAATTTGTAAAAAAACATTCGTGTTTAAGATTCGTGATGGATATAACTACCTACAAAGAATTATAAAGCTCATTGATTATACAACTTCTGCTGAAGTTAGGGTTGCCACACTTTATATAATTTATCATTATTTTATTGTAAACTAGCAGCGCCCCGTGGTTTCACCCGTGTAAGTCCCGATCTCGTTAGAATATCGGGATAAAAAGTAGCCTCTGCGTTAATCCAGGTCTCCAGCTATCTACATACCAAGTTTTATCGTAATTGGTTCAGTGGTTTTTGCGTGAAAGACTAACAAACATGCATCTAAACTTTCACATTTATAATATTAGTGGGATTATATAAAATTGTGTTTTTCGTTTTCCGAAAGGTCTTCTACAAGAAAGGACAGTTATTTGTTTTATATTAACAATAATAAATAAATCAAAAAATTAGACGCAATCATCATCATCATCGTCATCAGTCATATTTCACTAAAAAACACTAAAACGAATAAAAGTTACTAATATTTCCACACGAAAATTTTACATTTTAACACTATTTTTGACATTTATGTTTTAAGAACTTATGTTAAGATTTTCATATATTTCAACTACCACCATAATAAACTAATGTGTATCAGGTTATCATAGAAAAATAGGGCAAATGAAGGTAAAGAACCTGTCGGACTCTGCCAGCAGTGGCGTAAGAATAGAGTGGCAGAGCGGGCAAAATGCCACGGGCCCATGGCTCTACGACCCTACGCACACGAGTCACCAAGAGTGAACTTGTGCCCCATCCGATGAGTTAGCCACGGGCCTCAGATGGTATATTTACGCCACTGTCTGCCAGGCAGTTGAAATAGCCGTGCGAGTCAATTTGCACTTTTCCGAGATAGCATGGACCGAGATCCTTACGCGTAAAAGCTGAGGGATATTGTAACAGAGTAATTTCGAGGACCACTTCGTTTAACAAACATCAGATTATTTAGCGTAGCACCTAATAGCCACAATGTTTCTCAGAATCGTGCCGTATACTCACTCATAGTTTGTGCTGAAACATAAAAAAAACATGAATAATGCTTCCTATCCTTGACTATGGGGATGTCAGCTATTTAGATCTCACCGAAGACCAACTGAACAAACTTGAGCGGCTCCAAAATGTCTGCATTCGATTCATATTTGGATTACGCAAATATGATCACGTCTCAGAGTATCGTTCTAAGCTCAAGTGGCTTCCTATACGCTTTTGCCGGCATGTTCATATTCTTTCTCTCTTATAGTACTCTATTCCATCCACACACGCCCTCTTATCTCAAAGAACGATTTGAGTTCTTACACAACACACATTGCCGGGACCTGAGATCATCAGAGAATTTGAAGTTAGAAATGCCTAGACATACCACACAATTTACAGACAAGTCCTTTTCAGTGCAAGCGGTTAGGCTATGGAATAACTTACCGGTGTCAATTCGACAAGCCAAAACCCTGCAGGCATTTAAAAAACTGGTCAAGGAATATTACTTGTCATTATAAGCGGTCATTTTATTTTATGTACCTGTATATATATTATATTATATAATTATATATTTATGTATATGTGTAGTGTGTTTATTTTAATATAAGTATGGTATACTAAGTATATACTAAAATTAACTTTAACCTATCTCAGTACACCACAGACTACCCTGAAATATATTTGTTAATATCCGTACAAAGGTTGTCTGGAAGAGATCGCCGTGAGCGATAAGACCGCCAATTGTTATACCTGAATGTCTACATTATTTTTGAATTGTATCTCACTTGAAAGGTGTACAATAAAGAGATAAATAAATAAATAAATAAAATAAATTAATTTTCGTACTGTCTGCGATAAAATGAGTTTGAACTCATTAAATTTTATGGACAAGCTCAATAATAGTCACACGCCCCAGTGTGCGGTCCAACACATGTCATGCTACCAACATTACCAGCTAATAGAATTATACTCGAAGACCTCACAACACGAAACAATAAAAAAGTGTCACGAGTGCCACATACCGATTACAAATATTGTGTCAGAATTATGCGGGGATCTGCAACAATTTATTTATCGCAATTAACTCGCGTTTTTGCCAATGTGTAAAATTGCTGACTTTGGTCCTTATACAAACTAAACATATTATAGGCCCTTTGTTTTTATTATTACGTGTTACACAAAAACAAATCAACTTTCATCGTCAACATAAAAAACAAAAACCGACCACAAACTCAACCTATCCCACAATGCCTTAGGGTTAAAGATAGTTATAGTTAACTAAGTTCATTGACCCATATGGGAGCCCAATTGGGATAAAATATATGCGCACACACATTGCTAGTTTTTTTTTCACAAGTAAAGTTTCAAACAAGCACACGGCCCGTGTGTTTGTAAACAGTAACTGGTATCAACGAAGACTTTCAAGACTACACACTGCATTGCCAAAACTATAACTTCCATAAAGCTCACCAGCAGAAAAAAATAGTTTAAAAAAAATAAAAAAAACACGCTTTAATAACGACCTAAAGCCAATAAAGAAGAACTAGAACGAAAGAAATTTTGACTTAAGTTTTTGATAGCCCCCCCCCCCCCGACTGACAAAATCAAAATCAAGTTTTGCCCCCCCCCCCCTCCCCCCTGGGATGACAAAAACAAATGTTGCGCCCCCCTGGACTAAAAGCTCTATACGTCCATGGACTCTGACTTGCTCGAGCTAAATATCCCTTCATACCTATATTTCCTTTCAATATACAGAAGTGGCATATAGGTATGTATTTCTGATATAAAGTTAGGGATGTTATGGAACTCCGTAACCGTAACCGAAACTATCGGATATCCGAAATAAAAATCTATCTAAAACCGTAACCGATATAAAAGTTTCGAATAATTTCAGATAGAGGTGAAGTCTTAATAATTTATTTTATCATAATGTATACATCAAAATGCAATTGCATATTTTTTAATAGTTTTACATATTCCGACTGTGATTCTACTACAAAATAATGACTTAGAAGTAATGCTAAGCCATTACCTATCTGTATTTTCCTGTTTCATTCTTTAAAGATCTAATATCCGTAACCAAAACTTTCGGATAACCCGAAATAATTCCGATATCCGAAACCGGTATAACATTATTCACATATCCGTATCTGCATCCAGATCCGAAATTTAATATCCGTAACATCCCTGTATAAAGTTATTGTTTTTCCAAAATAATTTCAAGTATGTATTCTTTATGACTGAATAGACTTCACTAAAGTTCACTAAGATTGTGCCGATATGTGAAGTAAGTAGATTGTTTGTATTCAATAATTGCAGGTGTGGTAGAAGTCTAAGACTATTTACCCCACCTAAATGTCACACTGTAGCACATTTTAATTCACCCATTCCAAGGGTACTTACCGCACTCAACGCTCTCTTGGAATCAAATCTATGTATGTAATGTATGTAATGTCAGTATTTCTTGTGTACTGCGAGAAGTCTGAGTGTTAGCTGTACCTGTATAGTCGATCTTTAACTTGATTCTAACAAAATAATCAATGAAATCAAATCAGCAAATACGAAACAGTTCAGTTAATTTTTTACCACTCTTTGTCAACAGATTGTTTTTTTTTCTTGTGTAGTGACTGACGAGCACTGCTTACTGTTTATAAGACTAACAATTAGGCGCGGCTTTGCTTACGTTAATGTAAATTGTATCAATCGTCCAAAGGTTATTTTTCTATTTCTGGAGAACAGTAGAATACTTGTTTGAAAGTCAAAGTCAAATATCGCTCGTTTGCGAGAATATCGACATAATTCAAAATTCAGTCGAATTAAACTAAGTATGCCAAACGATCATAAATCTTTGATATTTTATGGTGAACAAAGATGCAACGCCGATTTCGTGCTAACGTTCGTTATAAAGCGACAAGTTCAATATATATTTAGAACAAAATACTCTAGCGGCATTCACAAAACATTGCCATTCTCTAAAATCAATAATTTTTAGTTATGTCGTTATTCTCGCAAATTTAGTTTATTTATTTCAAAAAATTGTTTGAAAACGTCTTTTTTAACAAAAAATTATAGATCAACAAAATATCACCGCCTCAATAGGTTGCTTTAACGATGGTAAGGTCGCTATATCCGCCAGTATCTATCTATAACCGCCCGTTTCCAAATAGTTGAGCATTGTGGAAAGAAATCCGGCAAACAAACTCATGGCCACTCTTTTTCATCACCAGATAGTTTAACAATGTTTAGTGAAATAATGTATACAGCACTGTTTTATCATGCGCTGTGTGTTTGATACCTTATATCCTTTTGCCTGTGCCTCTGACGACGTATATGCAACATAATGATCGTTTGAGATGGCTACTTAAAGCTTGAAAACGTTACAAACAAGGTCACAAATTAGTTAGAATTTAAGTGGATTCAATAAGCAACATTTTACCCTTAAAAAAATAGAACAAGTTTTGTACAATACATTTTTCTACCCCTCCTATATAGCGCCATTGCATAGCACTCGCATAGCTAAGCACTCGACTATAACTGACCAATGACATGTGTCAGGGAGACACTCGAACGTGTCAACAACTGCTAAAAGGCGATATGATAATAACATTTATTTTTACTCTGTGCCGATGTAGACAACATATGGAAAATATGTCCGTGATTAGTGATGACGTGAAAGCGAAATTTACTCGTTACTATAAGTTTGTGGTCATTCGATGGCAAGGTCTTTATCTTTAAAAAAAACAAACGATTTCAATGCGTTGAATTATTTATAGAAACTTTTATTAATTGCTGCCCTTAAAATGTTTTTTGAAGTGAAAACTTCTTTAGGCACGTTGCAAAAGCACTAAACTCGCGTGACCGTCACGCTCAGGTGACATGTGTCAGTTATGTTTTCACTTCTGACGTGCAGTCCTATGACTGACAGTTTTTGAAGTGAAACTTCTTTAGAATCGTTGTGATTTGAAAATTCGATGAAACGAAAAAGCGAGACTAAAAGAGACAAACATTTTCATAAATAGGATTTAGCCTGCGAGAGAATGAGATAGAATACAAGTATACAGTGTTTCCTATAATCTTCGTATGCTAGCACGTGTATTTGCGCCTGCATACTATATAGCCTTCAGAAAATGCGTCATAATCAACGTGATGTATCATTCACGTGTATCATTTTTGTGCATTTGCGTATTAAAATTCGTTGGTTAATTATTTTCTGAAGTTTCACTTCTGCCGTGTGTGAATTGCGCACACACTCACTTTTTTTTGAGCTACTTTATAGGTCTAAACTATCAATTAATATATTTAAAAATATATAACGGACTTAAAAGCGTCTAAATCATGTCATTTGAAATTTATATGGTATATTTGATGTTTATTTCTATAAACTACTCTTGAGATATAAACTAACCAATTAGGAAAGGTATTAAATCAGGTCTCACTTCTTCATCACACACCTTCGTCTTCAGCATCACTTTCCATCAGGTGATGGTTAGAAGACAAACTTCCTTTATTTAAATATCATAATAAATAATACATACCGTCAACTGACCTCAAATTCTACAAACGTACTCAAAGTAATATGTAAAAACCATTTTTATCATTTATATTCACAGTAAATTATCATAAATAATACATACCGTCAACTAACCTCATATTCTACAAACGTACTCAAAGTAATAGATATGTAAAACCATTTTTATCACTATCGTGAAGTTAGTAACTTTTTTGAAAAACTAAAACGTTGACTAGTTAACTTCAGGGTGTCGGTTTTTCATGACGGTGTGCGCGCGCGTCGTAAAAATTTTAATCACATATTTTTCCAAAACGCGCCAAAAGAAGTATAATTTAAAAAACATAGACAATACAAATATGCTGACAAATAGAGAAACTGAAAAACAGCAAGGAGTTAATTTATGGACGACATTGCCATATCTTCGATTAAATTGGAGCTCATGGGCTTTGAACTTGTCTCATCCTAATCCTGGAACAGGTTTTCACAACAATCGTAAACAAGTCTTTTTACAAACGATCTTATCCTTTCATTATATTTTTAATAAAACAAGTATGATGTGATGTTAATTTGCATATTTTCTTGAAATTTGAATGCAAAAAGACTTCTAATTTAATTTTAAGTTTAGTTTCTGATTTGATAAGTACAATATGATGGCTGGCATGTTGGTCCAGTGGTTAGTGATCCTGACTGCTGAGCCAGAGGTCGTGGGTTCGATTCCCACCCAGGACAAATAATTGTATGATGAGTACGATCATTCGTTCTGTGTCTATGTATAATTTATCTATTTAATATGTATGTATTTGGTAATAATAAATACATACAAATATGTATGCATTTATATTTCGGGTATCTCGGAAACGGCTCTAACTATTTTGATGAAATTTTGTATACAGATACAGTATTGCATTTTAAGTTCAACTGCATAGTTGTATTTCCTGTAAAAACGCAAAAGAAAATATTAAAAAAAAATTACGATTTTACAAAAAGGCACCGAATGAAGCTCGGTCTCCCAGGTACTAAGTGTATTTATCAGCACCATTACCATAGTATAGGCTTTGCCTAGTTTAGGATTAGACATCCGTGTGTGAGAGGTCTCAAGTTATCATTATTAATATATATAATAATATATTTCCGTAAGAAAATGAGTACCAGCCAGTACCAAAATAGGTAACGTTGTAAGCGGTTCGTTGGAAGTCGGTTATTATACTTTTTTTTAAATATAACAGGTATACCTATTGGATAGTTTATCCTTTAGATTGGCCCCTCCAATTGTGTTATAGTCTCAAAATAAAGCTAAAGCTTTGTGTTATTAAAACATATAATGGTTCTCTAAAACAATAAAAAAGACAACTTAGATAATGTCAAAAAATAAAACAATACTTATCTAAATGTCGTCGTAAATGTAACTATATGGCTAAAAAGAAGAGTAATCTTGAGCAGAAAGATAAATAGTTTTTTTATATTAATGTTTACCATCAATAACATATACTATATTAGTTATAGTGCTGAGTTATCGATCTGGACTTAAGTGTCCATAGCATTCATTATAAACCTTCGTGGTTTTTGGAAATGTTATATTCTATAATCCAAACTGTAAACATATTGTTAAAATTATGAAAGAATAAAAAAGGTAGAAAATATATCTAATAAAAGGGTGCCCTTGCAATAACTGCCCAAAATAGAAATATGATGTTTCGTAATAGCTACCATACCGAATACAAGCTACCTTGACCCTATGGCAGTGAAAAAAAATGTAAACAGGAATCACTTCTCTGTGGTATCCAAAAAAAAAATATAACTGCCAGATACTTAGCACAAAAATAAAGGTAACATTAAACATAAAATAACTCTTATTATGCACCTACCTACCATTAATATAAAAATAAGTCAGACGTCACCGTAAACTCTCCACCTTACAGCTAAATAAATATATCTACTAAGTATTATAATATATATCCTGTCCTATTTGTATCATTTACATTTTTAAACAGAACATTACGCAACACCTTACATTAGGAGCATTATTTTAGAACGATAAATTTTTCATCAGAACAAAATGGTCAATTTATAGAGGGATAGCAACCGCCCACAGACCAACAGATTTATTGGACAATTTGTTACAAAACAACTAATAAATCCATCATGCCGAACATCAAAATGTGTTAATTCGAACATCAATTCAGTGAAGATTTACGTTATGTGAGCTGCCAATGCGGCCAAATGTTGATGGTCTTATGATTGAAGGCGATCCTTCTCAGACAGGTGTCATCGAGACTTATACGCGCTGAAAAAAATATTTACTACAAAAATAGACTTTTGATTCCCGCGCTTAATTGTGTTCCCGCCAATGAGAGAGCGTCGTGTGCGAGCGGGAAAAACGTTGTTTAGAAAGAGACGAACGTTTTTCGATTCGCGGCTCCGCCCCGCAGGCAATATGGCGTTCGAGGTGATTGGTGCAGCACCTCCTACGGGAAAACATTTGGAAATGGGGGCGGCGGGAAAAACGTTCGGTATCTCGTTCGTTTTTAACTTGTAATGGGTTATTTAATTAGCTAGATTATAATTTAAATGAGTTTGTTCTTGAACCGCGGCTAAAGGCCTTTAGTTATTTTTTTGTCTAGATTACAGCTTTAAAGTAGGTAAGTTAATTATTTGATTTATGACATTGTGTGTAAATGTTTTAGAACGTATCTGGGGCCTATTGCTATTTTTTTAATGATATATTTTATAATCCAACAATAGTTCAAGTTTTAAACTACATTTATATAGTAGGTAGGTAGGCATAGCTACGCATGTTTTTCTAGTTAACAAACACAGTGAGCCATTAGTAGGTACGTGAACCCACTCCAAATACAGCATGTATTGCTCCGTTACACGTGTAAATCAGCACAATAGGTTAACATGACTTTTCGATCTAATTGCACCGATTGTGGTCACGAGACGAACGGTTTAAAAAATTACGATTACAAAGTTATTTTTGCAGATCGTAAATTTTTTCATCACTTACATATACCTTCTATACATCACTTATCTATATCTAAATAGACAGATAGGTATGTAAACAGTGCGTATAGGTATGTAGGTACCTACAGTAAGTCACAGACGAACGATGCTTTCTTTAATATACCTACATAATCTACCTACAAAAATAAATGAGATCCCATTAAAAACATACCTACCTAGTAGGTATGTAAAATAATGCAAGCCTCGCTACGCAGTTTTTCTACCGCAAGACGTTGTGAGATCTAATTAGTTAGGTACTTAACAATATTTTATAGTAAAGTATCAAAAGGTATTAGACATCTTGATGTCTTTAATAGATACCTAAATAAAAGGACTTGGCAATCGCACACGAGAATAGAATCTACATACAACAAAATCTAGGTAGATTTTGTTCTATGTAGATTTTATTAAGTAGATAATATTAGTGCTCTGATTAGATTAGATTAGATAATATTAGTGCTCTGAGCGCTTTATTTATGTTTGTGCATACATAAATTTAGTCCGCATTTTTAGGGTAGGTAGGTACCCATACACGCAAAGAGGGGATGTTTTTTTTTCATCTATCTATCCCATAGTGTAGAGTTATCGTTCGATAGGTCTTTCATAAACATTGAGGGGGTGTTAAAACTATTTTTCGATTCAGTGATCAGTTTGCGAAATATGAAACTTTAAAGAGCTCATTTGTGTTAGAGTCTAGAGTCAAGTGTCCTCCGCTCCCCCGATGAGCTAAACTGTTGGCTTGAAAAATTTATACATAATGGATTTAGTAGGAAAAGTATCACGGCCAAGTTAACTCTGTTAGTTTATACCTTTGCATTTGGTATTGAAAGACTTATATCTACCTACTAACTTTTAAACTTTCACGTTCCATGATATAATTATGTATTTCCACGGGAATTAACGCGATCACAAAAGGGTACTTATTACATACCGTGGTCGCAGGTTGACTCAGAGTCAGCCTGCGACCACGGCCAGTGCAACCTGGTGGAAACGTCAGGCAATTCAGTGGTATGGAATACCTTTTCGTGATCGCGTTAATTCCCGTGGAAATAAGTACATAATTGAAAGACTTCTTTTAGAAAAGAAAAATATTAAAGGTACTCAAGGATTCCAAGTTCCGTAGTTCTAATAAGGAACCCGTATAGTTTCGCAATGTCCATCTGTTTGTCCGTCCGCCCGTCGGCGGCTTAGCTTATAGACTGTTAGTGCTAGAAAGCTGTAATTTTGCATGAATAGGTACCTACACATCTCATGCTCCCATACTCTCTCATTTCTGACGGATTGTAAATAAAGTTTCAAGCACTTATAAGAACGGCAACCCGACTTGAATCGAAACATGTCAGTCCTTGCATAAAAAAGACGCGCGAATCGCGCGAGGTGCTCGTGTGCTCTTTGTTTTATTAGTAAACGCATTGTTTTCGTTCAGTCAACATCGTAGAGGAGTCAAGCAATTCTAAATATGGAGCATTTTTAATATTGGACGTAAAAATGTTAAATTACCGGTTTAAAACTTCCCTCTTGTGGACGAGTTCTGGCAGTTCTGTTCTATAATATTCGTGAAGCATGTAAGTGTCAGTAGAAGCGTTACAACTCCCGAGACCATTATTTTTTTATAAAAAACACTTGATATACAGGACTAACTGTGTTAAGATACTTGTGACCTTATAGATATCAAGTTTGGAAAGACTTGCAAAAAAAACACAAGACGTGTTGAGCAGCGTCGCCATGAGTTTGTTACTAAGTTTTAATTTTTTTATTTTTTATTTTATTTAAAAGACAACTCCCGCATTAGGAATTACTCCTGTGTCGCGGGGGGCTTTACAAACATAGAAACAACGGACACAAAGAACACCCAGACTCAGGTGGGAATCGAACCCACGACCTATAAGCATAGCGGTCAGGGTCACTAACCACTAGACCAACAGGCCAGACAATAAAGATAAATGAATACACGCTGTTCTTTCAGCAGCCAACACAGCAAAGTTGACCTGGCCACTTAGCTGGAGTAACAAAAAACTGACTGGAAAACTAAAAGGCGCATCTTATGAACATTGAACAGCAAATTTATTGTCTTAACTCCTTCGATCATCATGTCTCGATCATGACAATGGGACAAGTTTTCTTCTGATCCTGAAATAACAAGAAAATTTGACCAGAATGAAACTTCATCACTCCAAAATAAGTGGCAGCATTAGGTAAATAGTTGCCAGTTATGTAAAATTCTCTGTTCATTATTTATTGAGGCACTTGGACATTCCACTTACGAATTTTCTATAAAGTCCTGTTAGAAAAATGAAACTTTGAAAGTCGACTCTCGTTGACACTCGTGACCAAGATCGGTGCAATTCGGTCGAAACGTCGGGTAACCAAGAGGTATTGTACCTTTTAAATATTATCGCGATTAAGTCCGAGTTACACATCTAATTTTTATCAAAATCGCGAAAGTTTAAAAACAATTTTTGAAAGTTGACTTTAATTTTCGGAATTCAGGTGCCAAGCACCAAGCCATCAAAGCTGCAAAGATCTCTCAATGCAGATTTCTTATAAAGATAGAGGAGCACTGTTAGACGTCTGCCTGTTCATCGTGACATTCTACATTTAAGCATTTGCGCCCTTTAGCGATAAAATTATTTGTGCTTTTTGACGGACATGAAGCCTTACGATACAATCGATAAAAGCATCTCAAAAACAGCTTCACAGAAGTTCTACATTTATAATATTTGACAGATGAAGTATAGATACCTTTTGTCTCTATTTGATGATGATGTAGACTAAGAATTTAGTGTAAAAATCGTTGTTAACTCAGCCAAAGAAAATCCATCAGCCCAGTGGCGTAAGTATACCATCTGAGGCCCGTGGCTAATTCATTAATAGATTTTGTAATTAGTGCCTCCTGTGTCCAAGGTCTTTGGTGCCCGGGGCCCCTTCGAGCCGGGGCCCGTGGCATTTTGCCCGCTCTGCCACTCTATTGTTACGCCACAGAAGCAGCCCACGGTAAACGCTACATCCCATGGAAAGAAGAACTTTTGACTCACTTTACGGTTAGTCTGACTAGTACTTATATCTAATACAGTTATGGTAATCGAGATAACAGTAAGTCAGAAGAAGCTTCTTCCTGACTTACTGCTATCTCTATTACCATAACAGAATATTAGTGTCTCTTTGCTTTCTCCTATTACTTTGATAAAATGATAATCTCTTTTTTAATCTCAGAGAAAATCGATTTGTTTGAATCAAAGTTAGTCTTTCAATAAACTCAAAATTAATGACAATTTTGTAAGGAAGTTCATTGTCAAACAGTGCAACACTTTGAGAAGAAGATGCAGACATTGAGAGCAGTTAACAATACGGCTGAAAGAGCTGTTAAGTTATTTCAAGACTTTGATAGCTTAATCCCTGGTGAAAAAGATCAAAAGCAACTTTTCAACTTTTACTAGCAGCGCCCCGTGGTTTCACCCGCGTAAATCCCAATCCCGTGAGAATATCGGGATAAAAAGTAGCCTATGCGTTAATCCAGGTCTCCAGCTATCTACATACCAAGTTTCATCGCAATCGGTTCAGTGGTTTTTGCGTGAAAGAGTAACAAACATCCATCCATCCAAACTTTCACATTTAGAATATTAATGGGGGATAAGTAAATTTGTTATTGCATAACAGCTCTTGCAAAATATTTGAAGATTTTAACTAAGACCATATCCGTAACGACAATATTACAGTATTCAAATTAATACGTGACGCTGGTTATCAATCTTTTTTACAACCGCTTGCCTCTACCCGCGGTGGTACTCTTATGGAAATTATCTTTTCTAACTTCCCTTGTGAAGTTGGATTCTATAACTTCTTCTTCAGTTACTATTGTCCTGTGTGGGCCCGTTTTTGAACGTCATTGGCCGTTAAACCGTACTGTAAAATGTTCATAGTAATAAACATAAAGCCCCTTCTAATTCTGTATGTTGTAACGGATGACTACGGATCCCTACATTTCACGTGGCCCGACACGCACTTGGCTGGTTTTTTAGATATTAATATAAAAATAAAACTGAAGAATTTCTTATGTTTACTTGAATGCGCTAAACTCTAAAAATCCAAGTCGGATTTGTAATAATCTTTTTGGATTTTTAGCTATATTTCGAGGAAGCCAGTAGAGACCATGAACGCGGGTGAAACTGTTGGGAATGGCTAGTACAAATTAGTACTTGAAATTTTGTAATTCAAATACATACATAGTACTTACTCGAAAAACACTCAGTATCTACTTATAAATAACAACATACAGAAGGTCCCAAGTCGTCGAGAAGTCCTGTAGCTGGTTGAGCTGTTTAAACAAGCTCTTCTGTAGGGCAGACTTACTGCAAAGAAAAATAATTGCTTCTCTAAGGGTAGTTGTGAATGAAAAATCTGATTTCCTCTCAACCTGCTAGTAGATAGGTACTCGCGGTATTCATATTACCCAGAAGAGATGGGGGTACGGCAATATGTGTCTTGATGTCACCCTGTTAAAGAAGGATAGCCACACGGTGTTGGTACTTGCATAAAAACATTCAAGCTAGTACTGAGTGGGCCATTGACGATTTATTGTCATCATCATCGTCTACCATTTTTGAAGTGAAATTTCTTTAGAATCGTTGTGATTTGAAATTCGATGAAACGGAAGCATCACGATAAAATTCCTACGATAAAGGTCCTATAATCTTTGTCTTTGCGCCTGCGTACTACCAATCTTTGTCTTTGCGCCTGCATACTAAATGTCTATGTCAACGTGTTGTAATTTTTGTGCATTTGCGTATTAAATTTATTTTAGTTATTTTTCTCCAAATTTCATTTATACTTAATTGATTCTTTGCAAATTTACATTTAAATCCAACCTTAACCTGTATTGAAAACGAAGTATTGTGTGTTTTGAAAGTTGTGTACAGTTGTAACTGGACTTCAGGTTTGCTTACTGTTTATAATTAAGGCCATTCTTTGTATATCTTGATCTGTTGTCTGTATCTGTATTCTGTACCTATTGAATAAAATAAAAATAAAATAATTTGACCAATTTCTCATTCTCTCGTAGGTTACTTTTCTGAAGTTTCACTTCTGCCGTGTGTGAATTGTACACACACATTTTTTTTTTTTAATTCTTTGGTCGGTACAATATGTTCTCTTCTTCCATTTTACTCTATCTTTCGTCATTTCACTGCTTACTTCTTTCCTAACCATATCCTCTTTCACGTAGTCCATCCATCTTATCTCTGATCGTCCTCTACTTTGGTACCCGTCAACTTCCATGTACATAAAACTCTCTTCTCCAACTTTTAGCTTATCCTTCCGAAGCACATGTCCACACCACGATTATCTATTGCTCCTCAACTTTTCATCCACTGGCGCTACTTTCAGGCTCCCTTTAATGTAATCATTCCTCACCTTGTCGATCTAGTCACACCACACATCCATCTCAACATTCGCATTTCAGCAATATGCACACATGGAAGCGTGTCCACTCTGTATTGATTCGAAGCTGCACCGTAGCTGCCCCCCCCCCCCCACCCCTCTTGTCTTTAGCAAGCTTACGTAGTACTAAGGCAATTTTGATTCAAATTTTGGATTTGCCCCCTCCTGGACCGACAAAACCAAATTTTGCCATCCACCCTCCCAAACAAATACACCATAATAATAAGGACGCCCATGGACCGGTCTATTTCGCCATAGCTTTGTTTTTTTTATTGTATTTCAGTTCCCATTTTTTTTCACTTCACGTTTAGGTGTGTAAAATAGTGCCTAATTCTTACCAAATTTTCAGATCTCAACTTTTATTGCGAATGTCAATACTAGGATTGGTTGTAAATTAAATTAAGTATCCCTAATTATTTTACTCCTCCTTTTTTAACATTTAGAAAGTTTCTAACGCTATTAACGTTCATTTCAATCGGTCCCTAAATAATAAAATCTGTTCCTTCTGTTATGTGGGTTCTAGCTTTTCCCCAGCGGCTTCGCACGCGTGGGTCTCGTTTACCACGGTATAGATTATGCTAAACGAGGTCATAAATTGTGTGTGTGCCAAAATTTGAGTACCCTGCGCGAAAGAGTAACAATCATCCATCCATCCATCACAAACTTTGACGTTTATAATATTAGTAATATTGCAGTTAATAACTAATTAAAAGTTAGCCGTACATCCTAGCGCTTCCCAAAAGGCTCCTAAGGAACAACCATTATTATTACCGATCGTAAATAATTTATATTACTATTACGTTTCTGAACATTGTCTAAAGTTTTCACTTCACTATAATTTTGTAGATTATTTATACATTAAGGTAGAGATAGGGATTATTTAAATACACCTATGAATGAATAAATCAAGCCATTGACTCGGATAGTAAGTAAAGTTCCATTTCAAAACATAATTTGGGTTTTACTTACACCAATCTTATAACACACGCCTTGTATCTAACGCCTAAATAGCCATAAATAAATAGGTCTTAAATCTTCAGCCATAATTGTGATAATTGGCAGTAAATGTTATCTCATTTTAAACTTATAACAAATTATTGAAATATAACGAATTACTGTACTTGCTATCGGTGTACAACAAATTCTTCATACCTACTTAAAATTATTTTGGAATTTTTGTTGAGGTTAAACAAATTTTTTAGTATTAAATCGTAATCAAAAGTAATTATAATCCCTCTTTCTTAAACTCTCAATTTTTGGGGTTCCTTTCCTCAAAAGGAAAAAAGGAACCCTTATAGGATCACTTTGTTGTCCGTCTGTCTGTCTGTCTGTCTGTCTGTCAAGACCCTTTTTCTCAGGAACCCACGAAGGCAAGGAACGCATGAAGTTGAAATTGATACTGTACGCCGTATCGAGTACGCCGATGATCTCAAAATTTTCATTGATGTCAGAGACCATAGACACATATTTGGATCACTGTCTTGTCTTAATATGTTCCTATATTCTAGTGTTTTCTGACATGTAATGGCAGTAATCTGTAAGCGTACCTTTCACAAATAAATACCCAATAAACTTATATCTGCGGTTCCCTAAAGCTGTAAAAAATCAAGCTTCTAAGTCAACGCAATCAAAACATACGGCCATTCAATCCTTAAATTTGACCAAATTTAAACATTTCGCTGGTATTAGTTAAGATATACGATTTTACTCAGCACACAACAACAGTTCTTTCCATTGGCCATTAATTTCATAAAACTTTTAATAAAGCATTTAATGGCCACTTGTCAATAATGCGATTTCAACACGAATTCAAATTTGGAATGAATAGAGATTTTATAACACTTTCTTGACGATTTGAAGAACTGAACAGCGTAGCCATACCATAAATTAGCGAGTTCGGGAGATGAAAGCTATTTTCGAAATGCACACAAAGATATAAGGCGAAATAAAATTTAAGAGTTACGGTTCCCTTCTGATATGAAACTTCTTCTTCCGATCGAATTAAAAGGCTCCAGTTTATCCACTGCCAGGATTTTTCTTTGTATACCTAACTTTTATTAAGTATTTGTAATTTTAGGATGCTGTGTCCCATACACTACTACCAACAGGAATACGCTCCTTCTCTAAAGGTGGAACTCGGTCATCTTACTATTGGAGAATGGAATGTCAGAGATTTATGAAGAAGAAAGAATAGGGAAGGTAGTTTCTTTGTATGAATTAGTTTTTTTTATTTTTGTTTTTTTTTGTCAGGATTACAGTACATTGTTAAGTAATGTTTTACCAGATAATTTTTGTATTGATATTGATAGTGGCGAATGCGCACATGCTGCGACAACCACCAACAACGGTGCTTTGCCAAAAATATCTCACACAGCAAAACACACACTAATAAAAAGGTTAGATATCTGTGACACAAGCAGAAATTGAAATAAAACTATTTTTAACGGATTCTATCGCGATTTATTTGGTGTTATTTTACTATTTACGGGATCAGTTTTAATTCAATGTGTAACATTCGCGTAAACTTTCGACAATATCACAAGCAGAAATGTTGCTTCTATAATGTGCTTAATTTCTAAAAATATCTAAAATACTTTGAAGGTAAACGAGATGTGACTGGCCTGTTGGTCAAGTGGTTAGTGACCCTGGCTGCTATGCCATAGGTCGTGGGTTCGATTCCCACCCGAGTCTGGGTGTTCTTTGTGTCCGTTGTTTCTATGTTTGTAAAGTCCCCCGTGACACAGGAGTCATTCCTAATGCGGGAGTTGCCTTTAAAAAAAAAAAAAAAAAATGTAACAAAAAGTTTAAACTATTAAACATTACAGTTTTGTCAGAACTTGTGTCATGTGAAAGAGTTCGGCACATTTTCCCACCATAGATACGAAATGTAATTGGTCCTTTTAGATAGCCTTATTTCTGTTACAAAAATAATTATTGTTAAGAGGATTTGACTATAATGACCGTACGTTTGCCATCGGGAGATCCTCCGGGTCAATCCTAAGGTCGGGCAAATGGTTTTTGATTATTTTTTCACTTAATGGAGCGACGAACGATAAAGTATAGTGTTGCAATAGTTTAAAATTAATTTTAAACGGAAAAAGTGGTTCAAAGTTACGTTTGCCACTGCCTACCCTTCGGCATCATACACACGTTTAAATTCAGATTGAAACTAAATAAACTCTCCGAAACTGCGTAATAAGAATCAACATTGTATAATATTTTATCGAAAGTTTTAAACTGTCAAAACATTCAACAGAAAAAGCTATTTATACCTTTGTAATGTATATAATAAATTTTTAATGCTCTTTTAAAATGGCGGCTTTTTGCGCTACTTACGTACAGGCAGATTAATCAATAGTGCAACAGATGGATTATTTTACACAACACGTTTAAATAAATAACAACTCTCGGTACAAATTAATAAAGTTTAATCTTGATCGCGAGAGTGTCCTTTATTACATGCATACGCTCACGTTAAACACCTACACTACCCACATTGCCAGCTATCATTTGGTATCAGTCACGTAATATGCAAGCCTATTGCAGTCTACCGGGCCTTTAGGAATTAAAGATAGAAAAATTGAAAGATACGTAAGAAGAAAGAAAGAAAGAGCAGATAAAGATCCAGTAACTCGATCTGGCTGACGTCAACCTGCTTAGGACTAAACTAAAAACGGCTATTTTGGGTTCTGTTCACTCCGTTTCGACGTAAAGCGCCCAGATATACGGTAGGTTTTGCTACCCGTTTTGCCACAATCAAAACGGCGATTGACGTATTCGTCTATCACCGTTATTACCTATCGTCTAATGCAGTGACTGACCGTTGCATGATGAGATTTTAATGTCGATTTTATTTCATCAATCACCAACGAACATCCGTCAATCATGACTTTTGGTAATGATTGACGTTGGCATGAGCGTCTAATGGACGCCTAAGAGTAGCAAGTGGAACTGCAGAACCAGTTCTACGATGTGTTCGACGCACGACGACATACGTCGCCTTCTGCTTGATAAGGGACTAAAATTTGCTCTTTCCTATGTTACACCTGTGGTCCTTGACACCCATCTGCGGTCGATCACTGTCAATCACTGAGTAGTTTCAGCCGCTTATTCACCAACTTACTATTATCACTAATAGTGTGAAACTGTGTTTTTAAAGTCCAATAAAGAATATTAGAAAAATTTACATACCCTGGCCTTTGAAAGTTAATGATAATATAAAATTAAATATAATTAATTTTGTAATATGTATATAAAAATATAATAATATAAATTAATAAATTAGAATTATATTGAAATAGAATTGATTGTTACTCATCTACCTAATAATTCAAAATATTATACTTACAATTCTTATTATTCAATTTGAAATTGAAATTAAATGAATTGACAATTAATTATGAATTAATGCCCACGCGTTATTCTTTCACATTTATTGTAACATTCGTAAATAATAGACAGAACAAAGAAATACATAAATTAAAACTAAAATACCCATTAAATTAAAATATTTACAACAAACATGTGTACATTTCCTTTAAATTTAACACCACCTACTTAAATACAACCAGTTTTGCAGTATTAATGGTTCAACATTATAAAAAACTTATAGAATTCTTGATTATTAAATTAATGAATAGGAAGTTATCGGATTACATAAAAAAAAAATATATATATATTGTTCAGTGTTCAGTTATTAAGAGAATAATTGGCAGATGTGCCGAATGTTATATTATAGGACTTAAAACATGATATGACGTATAATCCGGGCGCCAGAGCCAAATAAAATGACAAAAGTGGTTGTCTTTTATAACAACACGGCCAGTCATACCAAAACCATACCATAGACCAAAACGCCATTACACAGTGACAATACACTGGTGATTCTTGATAAACTTTTCACTAGATAATCAAATAAGGTTCTAAAATTCTAACTCTACCTAAAACTAATTTTAATTGTTTTTGGCTTTTGCCTGAGCAAGCTTCTATAATATGGCTCTAAGATTTTAAAAACCGAAAGAATACAATTTTGGTAACCATAAAGTTACACTTGCCTCCGTCCCTAAAAAAAAACAATTAAGAACTCTTTTAATGTCATACACGCGCCAAAACACACTTGTTGCTTGTTGCACTAAGTTCTAACTGTGGTAGTAAGTACCGAACGCCTACAAAAACGAACACAGCAATAACAATAAGCATACATTGCTGTTTAATATATAAATATTTAAGAAAATTATATTAAAAAAATAGATTTACTGTCCATTGAAGGTAAAGGGAATAACACTCCTTCACCCTTCTATTGCACTTTCTAAAACTCCCTTAAATACATATACTTAGACCTACGTTATTGTTACACATGCATAGAGCATAATTTTTTCTACACATCTATGAATATCATCACTACATAATATAAAACAAAGTCTCCCGCCGCGTCTGTCTATCTGTCTGGTCGCAATAAACTGAAAAACTACTGATCGTTTTTTCATGCGGTCTTCACAAATAGACAGAGTGATTCATGAGGAAGGTTTAAGTATATAATTTTTTAACGTTTTGTGTAAATTGGTTGAAATATGATGATGATTGTTGAAGATGTCTCTGCTACCCGTGCAAAGCCGGGGCGGGTTGCTAGTTATTTATTTTTATTACTAAAATTCTGGCTGTTCCCCCGGCTCTCGGGAACAGTACCTTTTTCTGTATTAAGCGTACCCTATATCCCTATCAAAGTATCAAGGTGTATGCAAAATGTCATAATCAACGAATGAACGATAAAGCTGCTCATAAAATACGAACAAAATATATACATTGATTTTTATAAAAAAAAATATGTTAAAAAAACATGCTCGTTGTGGAAAAATTTCTAAACGACCGGTAAAGAACTAGGAAATTTGCGATTTTAAACAAACGAATTTTTCTAGTCAAATCAGAAACTTAATCTGGACACCATAAGTTATACCAAAATATATCAGCAATATTTTTGAAGTGAAAACTTCTTTAGCGGCGTTGTGTACTTTTTGGGATGGGTTAAAAATGTTAAACTCGCGTCAGGACACGTGACCCTGATCGAAAGAAAATATGTCCGAGTGTTCGAGTGTCATACCTGAATCAAAGTCAAATCGAAAATTCGTACGAAGGAGCCGAGGTTCTTATATTTATATGTACAGAGTCAGAGAGACATGGAGAGAGAGAGAGAGAGAGAGAGAGAGAGAGAGAGACAGAGGCAGGGACAGGGACAGAGAGAACTGAACTCGTGACCGTCACGCTAATAATACATATTACATATATAGATCCACTAGAGCTCTTTATTAATTAATGTCACCAACCTGTTAATGTGACGTTTTAAGTTCGTCGTTTCGTTTCAGTTTTCACTTCTGCCGGCAGTCCCATGACTGCCTATTTTTTTTCTCTAATATATACATCAATAGGACGTAGAATAGATTAGAAATAAACTTTATTGTGCACCAATTACAAATAAATTACAAGGAAATCGCAGGAACAATATGTACAAAGGGCGGCCTTATCGCTAAAAGCAATTTCTTACAGTCAACCTTTGGATGTACAAGGACCTACTTTCTAGTCAAATCAGAAACTTAACATGAACACCGCAAGTGACACCAAAGACTAACAGTTTTTTTTTCTAACCGCATACATTAATAGGTAAGCTTTGTAAACCATCTGCTGCGTCTACTAATTATATGCGACAAGTCCAGTGTGAAGGAGAATTAATCTAACGTGTAATGGCGATGTTATCAGTTGTATGTAAGTAATGGTTATTAGCCCGATGTTAGAAGGGCGATAGGGTGAAATACGGACTTGTTGTATATCGGTGACACTGGTCAATTCTTTACACCTATACATCAAGTTTTTTATTACCACAAATATTTAAATAGTGGTTCAGAAACCGCGGGCTTTCAATCTATATGACATACAAACAGTTTCACCTGCGTTTATGGTCACTGCTCCGCTGCTATTAGTCGTAGCGTGATGTTATAAAACCTAAAACCTATAGCCTTCCTCGATAAATGGGCTATCCAATACTAAAAGAATTTATCAATTTGAACCAGTCGTTTCTGATATTAGCGCGTTCAAACAAACAAACTCTTCAGCTTTATAACATTAGTAAAGATATTAATACGTGAATAAGAAATTAACTTTTTTTTAACGCAATTTTAGCAAATTTCGGTTACGGAGGAATGTGAAATTTGGAATAAGAGCAGAAATCTAAAAGTTTTAATGAATAATCTGTATATATAAAAGTGAATACCTATTTCCCTTGATCACGGCATCACGCGTGAACGGCTGGAACGATTTCGCTAATTGTTTTTTTTTTTTGCATTTGTTTATTGTCAGGAGAAGGTTCTTATGAAAGCAAAAATTAAGAAAGTTGCGCGGAAAATTAGAAAATGTAAGAAAACTTAACGACCATATTAACTTTTCTAATGTAACCTTAGCGCTTTTCACATAACTGTCAGTAGTTTGACAGTTGGCGCGATTGACAGAATGCGCGATGCAAATTATACCAATTCGAATTCAATATTTATAGTTAAGACAGGACAACGTCTGTCGGGTCAGCTAGTATGTGTTATAAATTTAAGAAATGCGAAAGAAGACATTGGATACAGTTTTTTTTTCGTATTTTCCACGAACCTTCTTTCTTATTAATAGTTCAATGAATTACGGTCCAATTTCGTATACTGATCGAACACTCGTACATTTAAATTAATATCGACTCTGGATACTATGTCATAGAGTACAGTTTAGCTTGCAAAGTAATACCTTAGAGTTATGTTCAACTACAAATGTGTCAAGGCTATTTGAGATTTTACTCTTTGATCATTTATAAGAACAATATTTTACTCCTACCTCTACTCGTTAAGGCCAATTTCTTGCCTTGACTATAATAATAACTTGACATACCTAAAGCACGGCCGCCTGGTCCTGAACTAGGCAGAGCCTGTACTATGGTAACCAAACTGCTGATAAATATACTTAAGTATATATTACTAAATACACACAATCATACCAATATTATACACGTGAAACTTTGTGAGGATGTGTGGATGTTTGCTACTCTTTCACGCAAAAACGACTGAACCGATTGAGATGAAACTTGGTATTTAGATACCTGTAGACCTGGATTAACACATATGCTACTTTTTATCCTGATATTCCTACAGTATCGGGACTTACGCGGGTGAAACCGCGGGGCGCAGCTAGTCCTAAATAAATTATATAAAGATGCAAAACAAATGTACATGCACATCACACAATTATTTGTCATAGAAATCGAACTCACGACCTCTGGCTCAGTAGTCAGAATTACTAACCATTAGACCAACTGGCCAAGCTATGACCTTCTGACAATAGATAGGTACACAGCCAATAACCCTGTTGGCCTAGTGGTTGGTGACCCTGACTGTTTGTAAAGTCCCCCGCGACACAGGAGTCATTGCTAATGCAGAAGTTGTCTTTTATAAAAAAAAACCAAATAAATAACCGGAACCATTTATAAGGGGTAATTAAGACTTCATAGCTTCATTCAAGCACATTTTAGAAAACTCTTAAATCTGCAGAATTATTGCGATGTTGTCAGATAAAAAAAAATCAAAATCATTGACTTCAATTTAACCCATTATCTTAGGTATTTTTTAATTGTCAGGAGTAGTAGTCAGTCAAAGTCAGTCGTAAAGCTAGTTGCCTGTTCCAACATGTAGATCCTTAGAATAGATATTTAGAATAATACATTCCGTGAATGGTATTAATAGCATTCCGTCCGATTAACAACTTACCGTGGTACCAGGCGCCACACCTACACGACAGGTGGCTTTACTATTGATAAAGAGCCTATGTCAAGCCCGGTACTAATCAGCCTTCCCCGAAACTTACACATAATAATAATAACTTAAAATACCTCACACATGCCGTCTGATCTTGAACTAGGCAGAGTCTTTAGTAACCAGACTGCTGATAAACATACTTATATTATAGTATATTTCTAAATACATACATCTAATATAAACATCTCGTGTCACAGTGTTTGTAGTCGAACTCCTCCGAAGCGGCTTGACCGATTTTAATGGTGTTTTTTTTATTTATTTTTGGTAATGGATTTTTCACCCTCCTACCCCCAGCATAATTCCAATTCAAGCAGAAGTCTGCTATGCCCTACTTATTTCAATCCTCTAGCTCCAGCAGGCTGATGACCCAGAAAACTAGCCTTATTGTGATAAGGTTGGTATGTCCCCCTCCCCACCCCCACTTTTTTATTGTTAAAAAGAGAAAAAAAAGGCATTGCAACGCATGTAGCAACGGTGTAGCTAGTATTACAAATTATTTACACCCAGACAACAAATGATCGTGCTCATCACACAATTATTTGTCCTGGGTGGGAATCGAATCCACGACCTCTGGCTCAGCAGTCAGGATTACTAACCAATATGTATGTATATCCGTGTTCTAGAGACCACAGTACAAGCTCTGCTTAGTTTAGGTCTAGTTAGCGATAAGTTATATATGTTCCAGAATATTATTATAATTTCCGAAGAACTGGTTACAGGGCTTGGACTTTCCGGCAATACCCAGTTCGAGTTACAGGTATGCGACCCATCCATCTTTATAAGCAACTAGCTGACCCGACAGATGTTGTCTTGTCTTAACTTAATTTGCAGTGCGCATTCTGTCAACCGCGCCAACTGTCAAACTACTGACAGTTATGTCAAAAGTGCTAAGGTTACATTAGAAAAGTTACCTAATATGGTCGTTAAGTTTTCTTCAATTTTCTAATTTTCCGCTAAGCTTTCTTATTTTTTTCTTTCATCAGAACCTTCTCCTGACAGTAACAAACACAAAAAAAGTATTAGCGAAATCGGTCCAACCGTTCACGCGTGATGCCGTGACCGAGGGAAATAGGGATTCATTTTTATATATATAGATATCCTTTTCCTTCCCTTGTTAACTACTTTTCCCTTTCAATGTACTCCCAATTTTCCCTTTTTTAATTCCCAAAGTGCCCGGTTGACGGCAACAGGCTTCCCCCTATTATTAGAATAATTAATTTGTGTCTTGTGTCTTAGTACCAAAATAAATGCCTTTTTCTTTCTTTCTTTCTTTCTTTCTATTAAGCGTGTGTGTGTGTGTGTGCAAAATGTGGGTGTTTACCCCTTCGGGGATACAGAGGTGGGGTGTATGTATTTTTGATATAAAGCTAATATTACTCAAAAATAATTTTAAGTGTTAATGTATATATTATGGACGTACCGAGGGGGGGTTGGGGAGGGCAGCTGTCCCCCCTGGCTTTAGCAAGCTTACGTAGCACTAAGGTAATTTTGAGTAAAATTTTTGATTTGCTTCCTCCTGAACCGCCAAAATCAAATTTTGCCTCCCCCCTGGAATGACAAAAACAAATTTTGCCGCCCTCCAGGGCTAAAAGCAGGGTACACCCATGTTTAAAATTGTTAGTAATTACGTAAAGACACTCTCCTAATGTCGGGAAACTGCAAGTGCAGAGATTAACTGTTGCGTAAGTATATAAATATGTTGTCGCTTCCGCTTCATCCATACATAATCTCCACTTTCATAAATATTACGTACTAGTAACCGGCAGGAAATGATTCTGCATCATTTTGAACGAATAGGCCCTCTAACCTTATCGATAACTTACTTTAGCAGTTTTAGTACCTACATACGGTTAAAGAAATTTATTTTGCTCAAAAGATTAAAATAATCACTCACAAAAAAAAAATACAATAGTAAGCAAAAAATATTAATCAATCAGCGTAGTTAATCAGATAGGTAGTAGTGAAAACTTTATATGTCAGGCGATGGGCGTACCCAGCTTTTAGCACTGGGGGCAAATTATTTTTTTAGGTCTTTGGGTGGCAAATCAAATATTTTTATTTATATGATATTAAGTTTTCTGGCTTAATAAAAATATTCATTCATTCAATCCGATCAACATGAAATTGTGCATACACCGTAAAAGCAGAATTCAGAAATAAAAATAGTTTTGGATAGCGAGTCTCTTTGTCAGGGATATGACAAAGAGACCCGCTATCCCAAACTACTTTTATGGCTGTTTTAGGACCTGAAGTTTCTATATTTTTTTAATTTTGCAATTACCATAGATATTTTTAAAACTTCAGTATAGCGTCTTTCTAAGTTTTTATTTTTTTTTATAAATATCAATGTTTGTTTGTTCGTATTTATTGCTGCCGTATTAATCATCCGATCATCATCACATTTTGCATACGCGTTACTAGGGATACAGCAATGGACAGAGGGTACCTTTCATACAGAAAAAAACCCACAGGATGAAAAAAATACTTTTAAAAAACATTTAATTTTTTAAATTTAAATAATCTATTTGACGATAGAAAATTATTTTTTTATTTTTTTTTTTATTTTCTAAAGTTATATAGGTAACAAACTGCACATTGCCATTTCTAAACAACTAAAAAAAGTATGCGAATACTAAAAGTTATCATTCCTGCATGGTCGTCTTGACAAATATAAACAATACATTAGCGTGAGCACATGTCTGTGCCACCTACAGCGCCAGAAAAGAAGGTCAGCGATAAATCAATCCCTCTCCTTCTATTTTGACAGCTACGCAGCCATCTTGGATTGTAGCTGATCACTTGTGTGGTCCAACTTACTAAAAATTAACCCCTGAAGTATAAACACTCTTCAAAAGACTTTTAAAGTCAAAATATTTTAGTAAAAAATATCTTTAGAAATTAGAGATAGATTATGAGAAATGACCAAGATAAGAATTTGAAGGAGGCCGCGTGCGGTTCCGATTGTTTTTTTTAAAGCGTTATTTGTACGAGAGGAGTCTATGGTTAAACTATTTAGTTACATAAGAACTTCTATGCTAATATTATAAAAAAGCAAAAAGTAAATCTACGAATTATATGAAGAACTTCCAAGCTAATTAAAAAGCTCTTTTTAAACTTATAAACTTGTAAACAACATCACACTACGGCCTTCTAAAGTTGAACCAGAATATAACCGCCGGACGCAGCTAAAACATTACAAATTTAAGTAGGCTTAATAATCACAGCAATTTGTCTATTTAATGCATTACGCGGCGAAATTCAGGCGCTCAAAATTTTAGTCAGCTTTTAAAATATTCGTAGCAGAATATTCCTTAAGTGAAATAAATTGTCTACAATGCTCACATATTGTTTATATACCATTAAATTGACATGCAATCTAAAATACGAATGTCTTATGTCAATCTCCGACCGCTTTAACTCTAGAATTACGAACTGGACAGACCAGGGTAGTGTCAAGAATCTAAGTGCAAGAAACCTAACCTAGTACTTTCTTATCTCTTTGTGTTTACATAATAATATGCGAACAAAACGATAGTTGGCTGTCAAGTCAAATCAGTTTTTTTTTTTACTGTTTAGGGGGCAAATGAGCAGACGGTTCACCTGATAGTAAATGAATACCGCCGCCCATAGAGACCTGCAACTTAAGAGTCACAAGTGTGTTGCCGCCCTTTAAGGTGGGAGTAGGAGAAGAGGGGGAGGGGGGGAAGAGTGGGAAGAGGGGTAGGGGGGAATAAGGGAGAGGGAAGAGTTAGGGCCCCCAGTAACCTCACTCACGCGGCGAAATGCAATGCAAGCATTGCTTCACGGCCGGTTTTCTGTGAGGCCGTGGTAACGAGCGGAGTCGAGCCGGCCCATACGTGCCGAAGCATGGCTCTCCCACAAACTTAGCATAAAAACTAAACTAACTTTAAAAATAAAAGCACAAAGACATAATGTATTATTGCATTAACTAGAGTTCGCGTGGTGGTCGAATTTCGACCATGGTTTATTTCATTGGCCAATATTACTTGACCTGTCATTGTATAGACTTTTGTACCATGACAGGTCAAAATATATACTGGACGCTCATAGCTGTATGTACCCGTTTATGCATTTTTTTTTAACTTTGTAGCAAATATTGTTCAAAAATTTTAGCATTCATCACTTCTTCTCTGTATAAACTATAAGTGTGCGAAATTTTAAAAAGGGATCCAAAGTTTTCGCTTCACGTATTAATATATAAATACTACTTAATATTTTTTACATGAATGCCACTTCCTGGTAAACCAAATGATGTGGTTATGTGGAAAGCACCAAATAGTCTATGCCATGTTCTTCAGGAGCCTGATGGCAGTCCATATATGTTTACCTTAAGCGGATTATCACTCAACCTGGGAGGTCCCACTAGTGAAAATGGCAGATGACCTAGACATAAAGGGGTCCTGATTGACATTTGCGGTTTAAAGAGTAGAATGTATGTAGAACTTTTTTTTTTCTATGGAATACGGGCATACCCGCAGACGGGTCACCTGATGGTAAATTGCTACTGCCGCGCATGGGCGCCTGCAACTCAAGAGTCACAAGTACGTTGCCGGTCTGTAAGGGGGAAGAGGCAGAGAAGGGAATCAGAAGGGGAGAGGGAAGGGTTAGGGCCTCGGAGAACCTCACTAACGCGTCGAAAAACAATGCAATCATTGCTTCATTGCCGGTTTTCTGTGAGGCCGTAATATCACTCCGGTCGAGCCAGCCCATACGTGCTGAAGCCTGGCGCTGGTTGACTCTGACATCACCGTTACAGGCTAGCTTGTGTTAGGAAGACGGGCTCTCAGGCCAGCTCTATGTTACTTTATGTGTCGCATATAAAAAATCATTAAAGGTTTAACATATTATTATAGACAATACAATAATATGTTGACATAAGTCTACGTTTCGGAACATTTGTCATCTTTAAAAGTTTCTTAAGTAACATTATCTACTTCTTAGATCTGTAACTCGGGATTTAATGGCGATAATATTTATAAAGTACAATACCATTTCTTGGTTAAACGACGTTTCGATATAATTGCTCATATCGTGGTCACGGGTGGTTCGTTGAAACGTCGGGTAACAAAAAAGGTATTATACCTTATAAATATTATCGCCATTAAGTCCTGAGTAACATATCTAATATGTATAAAAGTAGGGAAAGTTTATTACTCATCTAATAACTATCATTTTGTTCCACTCGCGTAATACCGTAAGCCGTCAACCAGGCAGTTACGTACTACCGCAAGCCGTCAACCAGGCCACTCACGTAATACCGCAAGCCGTCAACCAGGCACTTTGAAAATTAACGATGGATTTTTTTTTCTCAACAACTCAACTCAACAAAATGGTACATAGTATTTTCTCGTAATTGTGATCTTTATTTATTAAGTGAAATACAAATGTAGCAGCGTAAAGTGCGAAGTGCAAGTGAATTTAGAAGTGTAATAGTGATAGTTAATTGTAATTGTGTTGCTGTTAGACACCCTGTGTATTTTGTGGTTTATTAAAATAAATTGTGTCTGTTTTGGTAATAAATTGGTATAGTTTTTTTAAGCCGAACCTCAGCTCATAATAATATTAATAGATTCACGATGTTGCCCGTGACTTCGCTCGCGTACAAATAATATTTCGCTACCTCGGAAACATACTTTTGTTTTTATGAAATGTATCCTACGTCTTTTGCTGTCCCTGGTAACGTGTATGCAAATTTTCACGATGATCGGATGAACATAAAATACGAACAAAAAACAATGATTTTATTGTATACTAGAAATTCCAGCGCGGCCTCGCGTGTACATATTTATATATTTTGCGCGGAATGTCAAATTCATGTTACAAAAAAGTAAGGCATAATTGATTTATTTTTTCCTTTATCTTTTAAATTTATTATTACTATATATATAATTTTTTAATCTTGATATGGTCTTTTCAAAAATTATTATTTAAGCTGTTGACGTTTACAAAAATATGATCAGATTAAAATTGATTGTATAACTTTTAGACATGTGTTAAAAGTTTTTTAAAACACTAAATACCGTTAAAACACTAAATTTTTGTACGCCTATGGGCAAAACATGTTGATACAACAACAAAAATGTGACACCATTATGACACATGTTTACAGAAATAAATTAATCTGAATTTGAAAAGTAGCCTAAGTTACTCCTTATAACACCAGCTATCTGCCAGTGAAAGTCCCGTGGACATCGGTATACCTGTTCCGGAGATTCGCCGGAACAAAGACAGACAGTGCGTGCGTGCGTGCGTGCGTGCGTGCGTGCGTGCGTGCGTGTTTGTGCGTGTTTGTGTGTGTGTGTGTGTGTGTGTGTGTGTGTGTGTGTGTGTGTGTGCACGTGTGTGTGTGTGTGTGTGTGTGTGTGTGTGTGTGTGTGTGTGTGTGTGTGTGTGTGTGTGTGTATATGCTTAGTAAAGTAGTTATTAGTAGAGTTCACAATTTTCTTATCGGTGGTATACTGGATGGGATTCAAACCCACGACAACTTAATCGCAAGTTCGACACCTGTGCCATTACAATTTACTCATAACCTTTTTTTGTCATTATTATGTTTAGTTGACCACTATTCTGTTAAAACCCATATCCAAATGGATTTTAAACTACTAAGCACCTCTAATTATCATGCGATATTCATATTTCCTAGTTAAGTCTGTATTCATTTTTACAAAACGATCAAAACGCAACTGCAACGCAATCACAAACTGTTAGGTTAGGAGGCCAGTAATTGCTACACAGTAGTGGGTGGCTCAGTAAGTGCTATGCTGTACGAACAATAAAAAGGAGATAAGTGAAACAATGCACGCGGAAACCGCTCTCCGGAAGATAGCGTGCGACGACGACGCGCTATCCGACGAGGTGGGGTTCCACTGTGCGCGGGCATAGACGTCTAACGCTCTAATTAAAATAATCATAAATATAATCTTTTCATTTCATGTCCGTTACAGAAGTGAAATTCACGCTGACACACACATGTTCACACAACACACATACATACAAAAACAGAGAGAGACATACATAATCTCACTCGACATGTTCTCTACATATTTACCTCCTCAGAGTGGCAAACAATGCAATTTCTGTGAAAGCCCGACGGTAAACATGAGTTACCTAAAAAAAAACTCGTGTTAATTGGTAAAATAATTACTATAATTTATTGTACGTTGACCCTCAAACTCAATGAAAGGCTTTTATAACAAACAACTTTCCCAAAGAAGCGCATTTATTATTTTCTTCTCGATACTGTGCATTACTTACCTACTACCGTACTTCCGGATTAACATCACACTTATCGCTGTGCATAAACTTTTAAATCCAATTATATCATACATTGGTAGGGGGGAAACAAAAAGAAAATACTGTCAGTCGTAGGACTGCACGTCAGAAGTGAAAACGTAACTTACACATATAGTATGCATATAATTATTTTACAGACACACACACACACACAAACACATCTGTATAAATGTATTTGACCGTGACGGTCACGCGAGTTCAGTACTTTTTCCCGATACCAAAAGTGCCCAACATGCCTAAAGAAGTTTTCACTTCCAAAATACCTTGTTTATAATAATTGTATTAAAAAATTGTTAATAATTAATTGTGAGTTGCCGATCGGAAGTATTCATTTTTGAAGAAAGTGATGCCATCTACAAGTGACATCAAATCTAAAGAAGTTTTCGCTTCAATTTATAGGTGAATTAAATACCAGTGTTCGTAAAATAAAAAGAATTAATGGCGTAACGTCTTCCAAATTTGCTTCTAGTTACGAATGAATTATTTCAGATTACGATTACCTTCTTTGATCCATTACAAAAGCACAATCTGCAGAATCTAGGCGACTCATTCAATTAATTTGACTCGATAATGCAAAAAACAACTATAGTTCTACTTTCTACACTCGGACCACGCGCACCAACGGACACGTGTTTTTACACCGCCTGTTACATCACTATCATGGCGCTAAAACGCACTCCACTATAGTACCAACGTTACGTTATTTTAAGGCCATTTGCATCACACTTTCTGTAATATTAACATATTTTTTGCGTTAAGTTCAATTCTGAAAAGATTTAAAACTAGGTCAAACTTTTAAACTTTCGCGTTCCACGATATAATAATTTATTTCCACGGGAATTAACGCGATCACGAAAAAGGAATTACATACCTCTGAACCGCTGAGCCAGTCAGCCTGTGACCACGGCTAGTGCAACCTGGTCGAAACGTCAGGCAATTCAGAGGTATGTATACCTTTTCGTGATCGCGTTAATTCCCGTGGAAATACATAATTAGGTCAAACTTGTATTTTATTTGTAATTATAAAAAAATACTGAGAAAAACTAGGTCAGTTTTTGTTTTACAGAGCCTATTACATAAATGCACAATTTCAAGAATCTGTTGGTGGCCCAGACATGGGTATTGTATAAGCTACGTCCGTGGGATGACTGGGCTGATAAGGTGCCTAGGAAATCTCCTCGCGATACTCCCTGGACATCGGCGATGGAAACTTATTTTCGTCCTTTTGGGGGAGAAGTTGTTATTTCCAATTATGTTCTGCAAGCGGAATATGTCCACATTGTGGACCGCACTTTTCTTTCATTTGTCCCACTGATAAGCAGATGGTACAGTGGAAAGACGATGAGGAATGACCGTCTTTAGGTTTTGACGGAGTTCCAGACATAACCCAACAGAGGTCTGTGTTAGAACTCGTTGGACGACATCGTAACGCTAAACTCTAATGGACTGGAACCTGGACCTTGACAGCTGTTAAAAGGGCTCCAGTGGTGCAGCCGGGCTTGCTATCTCTGAATTTGTTCGGAAGCCGTAGACACCCTCAGACACAGAACGTCGTCCGTAAACCTCAATGGCATGTACCCAGTGATAATCTGGACTAAGATTACTGAATACTGAACTGGATTGAGAATCAAAACCTCTGTAAAAATCCCTCTGATGAATGGAACAATAAATGTCGGTAAAAGCAAGTTGCAAAATTGTAGGTTACTGGATGACCAGGTGTCCACGGGTCCTCGAATAATACCTCGCGAGGTCCTGAAGCCATGGCCTAACATCATATATGTTTCTTTATTTCGATCACGGAAGAATAAAAAAAAAAGTGCCACATAACTATCGCTCGTGAGTCACAATTAAGCGGAGAGCAACATTTTCTATTTTGCGATTCGCTCATTTGACTGCATTATATGACCAATTATGTCATTTTTTGTGAGTGTTGGATTATACATCAGTGTAATAAGAGACTCAGTATATCAGTCTATCTAACTAACACATTTCCAAATATGTGAGTTTCACGACACCAACATTATGGATAATGGACATTTGTCCTTGTTTTTATTACTCTGTGATTTGGAGTTCTTCTCGTATTTGACGTTTCGATCAAAAGGCATCGATTTAAGTAGAAAAGAAAAAAGAAACTAGGAAAGATCACAGGAGAATATATAGTATGTATATACCTATATATACACATACATATAAACATAGATACTACTAGTAACTGCACTTACAAAGATAATATTACTCACTATTATAAATAGAAAGTGATTGATATTTACTTACATTTTCATTAAAATAAGAGCGAGTGAACTTTCTTTGAAGAGAAACAGCTCTTTAGAAAAATTTCTAACGCCATTTGACAACATAAGTGAAGCAATGAAGCATACTGGATCTGTGTTGTACCTACGCAACCATTGTGGTTGCCAAAAAACTGACAGAGGAACCCCTTTTCCGACCGGTTGTCATGGCAAGCGATCGGAAAAAAATTTGGCAAGCAGAACCGGAAGCATTATTTCAATCTTTGAAAGGGGTGTGTAATATATGGCATAATAACAAATAGTATAATATCACTTGATATAATGTTCACATGGTATAATTGTCACATGCTATAAAAACAAATAACCTAATTTCATGTGATCTAATGTTATATTTCATGTGACCTTCATTTGCTCTAATAACATTTAGTATAACGTTCATATCATATAATTTCCAATTTGTATAATGCTCTTTTTTATAACGTTCAGTTGGCCTAATTTTCATATTTACTCATTTTTAGCCAAAATTCTGTAATGAATAAGTAAATATCAGGAAATATCATACTGTTATAACCTCATCTAACCCAAATGATTCACCAACAATAAAGGTGATCTGGCGCTCGGCGGCCGTTGCCGCGGCACGCTCGCTTCGCTCGCTTGCCTTCGCGCATTAATGGTCACTGTCCTAACATAACCTAACCCAAATGATTCAATAACAGTCAATAATAAACGTTACTCATAGATTTTGAATATTAAAGTAAGTGAATATTAATTCAAATGTGCAGTATAGAAAATGTTCATTAAACCATATAAAATTAGGTAAAATAAAATTATGTCAATAATAGATTATATCATTTGTTCTTTATATTTAAAAGAAAAGTATATTAAATGAAATTAGGTACTATGATCATTAGAACTTTTGTTATTATTTCAAACGTTACACACCCCTTTGAAAGACCCCGGTGGAGAAGTCCTGTAACGTAGTCCTGTGTATACTGACGCAATGGGTATTGCTCCCGTTCTATGGTCCTTAGAGATGGACAAGTTTCCCTCAGTGCGCTACTTATTTCCTTGAAACATTTTTGTTGTACAAAATATGTACCGGCCAGTTAGCTTGTACACTGTAGGATAGTTGTTAAGTAGTTAATTGAGTACGCAGGAAAGACAGCCAAAGGTAAATAGTATATTCTAGAAAAGTTATATGAAATGTGTAGAGTAGCGAATCTTTCCTTGATAGTGCTTGTAGGTATAATAGTTGGTAGCGTACTAAATTATAAAGTATTAATTAATGTATTTATAATAATAACAACGCGCAACCAAGAGTAGGTCGCAACGTGTGCATAAAATTATCTATATTATGTAAAAAGTAAAAACTATTTGTATGTACGATAGTGAGATCCTACAAAATAATTACACGAATGTCAAAACGAGAGAAGCCCGCCGAATTTAGAAAATTAACTTAAAAATCGAACAAACGATTCTTTGCCTCCAAATTTGTTTTTTTTTTAAATTACTGAGTTTATGGATATGACTTCAAAGCGAAATAACATATATCTTCTAGTTTGCACACGACAAAACTTATGTAGCGCCCTACGTACACTACGCACATTCGGTCCCGTCTCAGCGCATAATGTCCTTTTCTCCAAATGTCTTTTCTCATAAGGTCCTTTTCTCCAAATGTCCTTTCTCAGAATGTCCAAGCTACAACTAATTACATATTATTATCGTATAACAAACAGCTAACAACATATTATTATCGTATAGCAGGCATAATATACGACCAGCCCCTACTACAATGTCGAATAATTAATAAGATACTTTAAAAATTAAGACACGTGATTATACTTACGTAAACGTAACATGATACAGACATTTCAAAGACGTTCAAAATGTTTAATATGTTTTCGGTCTAGATAGCTGGCGTCTGCATAATCAAGAAAAGGCAAAAGCAAGTTTACAAGCGCTATATTTTATTAAAAGAAAGAAAGTGTAGCAACATTCTGAATGATCGTACATAGATTATAAAAAGTATTAATTAAACAGTATTAATATTACGCTTAAATTCAGCGCTGGAAGGTAAATATGTATATATTTTACACAGTAGACTCTCAAGTTGTAAGAAATCAAATGACTTAGTTATTAGTAATTAGCATTCAGTCTTACTATTTTTCTGAAAGGCAAACACTCTTTAATATAATAAACCGTATCCGAATAAAATTGTGTGGACCTTATACGAGATCTTTCGCGATATAAATAGGCTTTATACACAATAGAGATGCGTACCTACTGTGAAATTGAAAAAGATTTGGAAAATAATTTCCATTTTCTCCCAATTAAACTTCTGATTAAAACGTTAAGTTTTTTTTTAATCAATTTAACACGATTTAAAAAGGGTGAAGGTTCTATTTTCAACTTTTTTTTTTTTTTATTGTGTACTCGATTGACGAACACGTGTAAAAGTGGTAAACTGATTTTCATGATACTTTTTATTGTATAATCTCTATCTCCAGATTATATACATATATATATATATATATATATATATATATATATGTATAGTATATATGGTTTGTACCTACATCCAAAATTTTTTTTTTATTAAAACCCAAGGGGTGGCCAACATAGCTACACGCATTAAAGTTTTTTTGGTTTACGGAGCTACATTTTTATTATAGTGATCTCCATCCACAGGCTGTCCATCCATAGTACTTTATCTGTACTATGGATGGACAGCAACCAAGCAGACAAGACTTGTACTGACATTTGTAACATTAAGTTTATTTACAACTGTTATTAGGTGTGTACAATAAAGAATCTATTCTATCTATCTAAGTTATTTTAACACACTTTTAATTTTTTCAAAATTTGCCATAACTGAATGAAGTCTCAAAACTGACATTCCTTCGGCTCGGAGTCGGTCGAAACGGATCTTTATAATCTAACTAGCTGTGCCCGCGTCTTCGTCCGCGTGGAATAGTGTATTTATATCGAATCAACAGCCTAAAAAATAAGTTTCAAGCTTCTAGCTCTAAATATGACGATAATTCCAGGTTTGCGTCGGTTAGAGCCAGTTTCCTAGTGACGTTAGAGAACTCGTTATACTCTTGACAGTGATATACCCACTGTCCTATCTGCATCACGCTGACTCCGGCCGTTTTCAAGCGTTGTGAGCATTCTGGTGCATTTCTCAGGTGTAACTGAAATTATATCAATAATGAATATTGAGCACTAGGAACGCTGTTTACATACCTTTTTAAATGACAGAATAGAAACAAAATCAGAAACAGATGCAATAAATTCGTAGTTCCATTTACAAAACTCCATTTTTTTTTCATTATAACTTTTTTTATGACAACAAAATTCTTATTACTACTACTTTCATTAAGGATTTTTTTAAATTGCCTAATAAACACAATTTATTTTACTGAGCTAGCCTTATTAGTTTTTGAGATTTTCAGGTATCTTTATGTGACCCGGATTCATTACTCTCGAGTATATGTAGAAAAACTAGTCTATCAAAGTGAAAAAATAATCAATATATATTATTTTATCTTTGTTCTAAATCCATAATACAAGCTGTACCTAATAAGTCTCAAAATTATAATTATTAGGCACTATAAAATTAAGATAATTTTCCAGAAACGGAATGAAATGACCATAGATTTTTGTCACCTTCTTTGGCTTGTAATAATACTGCCATACTTTCTACTGCCCATAATAACTAAAACAAAATTGAGCACATGTAGATGAAAATAAAACAAAATTTGATATTAACTCTCCTTGTTGTGCCCGATAGTACAATCGATCTGTACAAATACACCCCGGACTAACCTACTCACTCTAAAAGCACGATATACATTGACGGTAAATAGCACACTGCTTTTAAAACCCTCAAGAAAAATCTTCAATGCAATTCAAACGCACCAATAAACTTACTCTAGATTTTATGTAAGATAAGCAGTTGTGCGAAGACCCTATCACTGAATGGAAAGGTATGTTGTACATTTCACCAAGTATAAAATGCTTGTGGGGATCACGAGTAGCACCAGTCAATACCTAGAAGTCGACAACTGCATCTAAACATCTCAACATGATCGCTTTTGTAAGTTTTTTTACAAACATTATATAATTTATGGGTGATATTTAATTGGTGATATATTATATAACGGAACTTTCAATCGTATTCCTGGCCGAATTGTGTTTCCATAGCCTAAAAAATAACTGTATCTATTACCAGAATTAAGTGTCATGACTTTAAGTGCTTATAATTTTATGTGAAATTTTATGTTAATTAGTATCTCACGCTCCGGATGTTATGAATGTATAATTCAACGTAACATCGGTAATGTTTAGTGACATAATAGTAGAGTTACGTCAGTTTTATTGTAATATCCCTTTATAAAATCCCGACCAGACAATATATACATTTTTTTAATTGTTTATAAATCTCTGAGTACCAAGACATGGAACCGTAAGGGAAAGCATAGATAACAATTTAATTACTTTTTTATTATAACAGATCTTTAAAATTATAATAAGATTTTTAAAATTTTATGATTGTCTAAATTAATTTCTACAAAACGTATTATTTATCTACACTGACGATTAAAAACTCGTATTAATTTAATATGATTGGGGTGCTGCTGTATGCATGCGTGTTATTTATATTACGGTAGAGCGAATATGACATCCCGATTACATCTTTCGAAAACAGACATTATTAAAAAAAAACAATTAATTCAATAATGCGATTAGCGATGTGTATAAGTTACATGTATTATTTAAATAGTACCTAGATGTTTTTGGATATGGATATAGATTAGAATTTAGAGAGTGAAATTCCTCATGGTATAGCTTTTAATGTGTTTGATAAATAGGGCTTTAAGGAATAATCGTAACAAAAACTTGATTGTCGTTGTTTTCAATTTTGCAAAGTTGTAGTACACCCAGATTTTGCATTTTCGCCAATAATGCAGTTAGTGTTTAGAATACCCTTAGTACAAAACATAAATTAAAAAAAAACTGTCAGTCGTAGGACTGCACGTCAGAAGTGAAAACACATTTTTTAAAGATTAATTAATAAGAAGCTGACAAAACTCAATGTTTAGATTAGCGCCCTCTAGTGGATCTTATATTATTATGTGACGGTAACGAGTTCAGTGCTTTTCCCCATAGCAAAAGTGCACAAACGTGCCTAAAGAAGTTATCACTTAAAAAATAAAATAACTGCCACTCGTTTTGTATGTTTGTTACTATATCAATCATCCCGTTAGGTTTTTTTTTATATTTATCTAAGTTGTTGATAATAATTCTTTCAAAAAAACCGACTTCAACAAAAAAAAACTATTCCATAAAAGACTTACCTATATATGGTTTTCTCAAGGATTCCATTGTCAGAACTGGACCAAATTGAAATGGGACCACACGGGAAGCACCAGCTTTCAAAAAAAAAAGAATCATCAAAATCGGTTCACCCAGTCGAAAGATCTGAGGTAACAAACTTAAAAAAAAAACAGTTGAATTGAGAACCTCCTCCTTTTTTGTAGTCGGTTAAAAATTACACTGTTGGTTTTTAAATTTTGACACACGTTCCATTTTTCTTTGTTCGACAACGTTTTGAACAATCCTGCTACATTCTTGCTTCTTGTATTTCGATCAAAGATTTAAATATTTTAAATGAAATCCCACCTTGCTAAAATATGGCCTCAGTACAAAAGTAGTTACGTAACAACTTTATGTAAGTTCTTGTATTGTTAGAGCACTTGCTGTAATAAAAAAGGGTATAACATGGCGGTCAAATTCAATAATGACAACAAAATAATTACTAACGATAGTTTTGTGTGAGAGTGGCTATTGCGGTCTAAATGATCTTACTCTGGAATCTCACTGTGTATAGACACTTTCACTGGATCTAACATTGATAGCAGGGATGTTAGGGATGGGAAACTTCGGATCTAGATGCGGACATGGATATATGAATAATATTATTATTATACCGGTTTCAGATACGGTTACCGATATGAAATTATTTCGGATTATCCGATTGTTTCGGATAATGTCAGTTACAGATATTAGATTTTTAAGGAAATCTAATTGAAAAATATAAATATGAAATGATATCGCTTTATTTTTAGGTTATGATTAACTAATCGTTTTTAAATTTATTTATTTATTCTACACCTTTTAAGTGAGATACAATCCAAAAACAATGTAAACATTCAGGTAGTTCAATCGGCGGTCTTATCGCTCACGGTGATCTCTTGTTTAAATCTTATTCACTTAAAAATATATCCGATAGGATATCCAATAGTACCGAATAGGATTACGGTGTTTAATAACATCTCTGATTAATAGCATAACGACCTATGATGCGAAGCGGTCGAGTATCCGACTGCATTGTTCGTCAGGGGTCACAAATGCAAAAATGTATATGCATGAAATCTATACTCGAGAGCAATGAATCCGGGTCACATAAAGATACGAATGTGGATCACATAAAGATACCTAAAAATGTTTAAAACTAAGAACGCTAGCTTAGTGAAATATAATATGATTCATTGACAATTACCGGACAAATAACCAATTTCATCTCAAAATAAAAATAGAAAACCACCATATTATTCTACAACTTGACAATTTTCTCAAATTTAAGTACTTTGTGTTACCTCCACGTGCTGCGGTTATGCGGTTTGCATTCCAAATTTTGTACACCAAGTTTCTTATACGAAGTTTAGTCCCATTTATACAATTTGACATTTTTGATGGCATAACTTTACAACAACCAAGATGTTTTAATACTTTCGTTTAAGGATTGTTTTTATTAAGCACAATCTATTTCACCAAGCTGGCATTATTAGCTTTCGAGATTTTCTGGTATCCTTATGTGACCCGAATTCATTGCACTCAAGTGTCTCGAACAGACAAAGAGTGAGAATGTATAATACTTAGATATGTGTCTTAGTTATAACCGTTCCCGCAGTTTCACCTGTGTTAATGGTCATTGCCACGGTCGTAAGGGCAGGAGTGCATTGTTCAATAGCTTTTAACCTTCCTCAATGAATACTCTATTTATTACAAAAAGAATTATTCAAATCTGACTGATAATTCCAGAGATTAGCGCGATTAAACAAACAATTAAACAAAAAAAACTCAGCTTCAATTTATTATAATCTATTTTATTTATTTATTTATTCTCTATTGTACACTAAAAGTAGATTACAAATCTTAAAGTCAAGAAGATGGTATGTACAAAGGCGAGCTTAACCCATCCCTGAGTTTTCTTCCACCAGACCTTGGAGTAAGAGGATATAGTAGAGAACGTTAGAGGTAAAGTCATGTGTACGTTAAACTAATCAGAAATCCCACTAATATTATAAATGTGAAAATTTGGATGTATGGATAGATGGATGGACGGATGGATGGATGTTTGTTACCCTTCACGTAAAAACCACTGAACCGATTGCGATGAAACTTGGTATGTAGATAGCTAGAGACCTGGATTAACGCGGACGCGGGTGAAACCGCAGGGCGCTGCTAGTATAAAATAAATATCATGTTTACCGTCACGTGTTATAAGCTGTCGCGTAATCTTAATAATAACTAATATTAGGTATAAACGCGAAAGTGAGTTTGTATGTTTCTTTCTTACGCTGTCACACCTCAAATACTCAACCGATCATCATCAAATTTTACATTCACGTTGCCAGAGGTAAAGAAAAGGACATAGGGTAGCTTTCATCGAGAAAAAAGTGCTGTTCCCAAACGCAGCAGTGGATTGATAGACAAAACAATCCACTGTCAATTGCCGCAGCGAACCCTATTACCATAATATCTTAGTTCCTGAGCTCCTTTTAAACGACTTATCTACTAAAATAATAATAACTAGAGATCGTGCTGTGGTCGAATGTCGACCATAATTCATATTTGGTTTATTTAATTCGCCAGTATAAAATAATTAAAAAAAAAATAAAGGACTTTGTAACCCGTATTATGAAAAAAAACGATTTTTGACTTTTTTGTAGATACGTTCATGTGGTTCTTATACCGCACTACACACTCCCTTTCAACATTATGTACGTACCTAGTACTGTATTGATGATAGTCTCAGTTTCCTAGTTCATGTAATAAATTAAGAGAAATCTGCTTCTAATGTGTCTGTAGTCCGGTTTCACTTTGGTACGTCGAGTCTCTAGTTCTAAAGTAGGTACTGTAGAGTTTATTGTACACTTCTATGCCCACTTGACGCAGACAGAGCGTTTAATTGGGAAAGTGGTGTGTTTATAGAAGGATGTCAATGAAATTCTGGATATCTGTGAACACTTGTACGTATAATTATGTATTTGATAATATATGTGACTGGCCTGTTGGTCTAGTGGTTAGTGACCCTGACTGCTGAGCCAGAGGTCGTGGGTTCGATTCCCACCCAGGACAAATAATTGAGTGATGAGCACGATCATTTGTTCTGTGTCTAGGTGTTATTTATCTATAATATGTATGTATTTGGAAAAATATAAGTATGTTTATCAGCAGTGGTTAAGCGGCGGTAGCGTAATGGCTAAGGCGTCGGACTTGCGATCAAGTGGTTGCGGGTTCGAACCCCACCCAATGCACTAACGTCGTGAACCCACTCCTAACACAAGTATTTAGCTTAGCTGGAAGGGGTTAACAAGAATACTAGTAATGTGTAACCCACGTTGCTAGTATTCTTTATTAACAAAAAAAAAAATAGTACAGGCTCTGCCCAGTTTGGGGTCAGACGGCCGTGTGTTAGATGTGTGAAGTTATATTATTATTATTTATTATTATTTACACGGGAATGACCAGGTTGCACTGGCCGTGGTCGAAACGTCAGGCAATTCAGAAGTATGTAACACCTATTTCGTGATCGCGTTAATTCTCGTGTAAATACATATTTATATCATGGAACTCGAAAGTTTAAAAGTTAATATAAACTTGTATCTACATATTGGAAGTGCATACAAATACACTTTCAATTCACTTTAAATCTACAATTAATCTTGTACCGGAGACCACACCGGACTGCTGATAAACTTGAACTTGACTTGTCTCCTCCTTTCTGTGCCTTTTTCCTCGAATTTTTTATTAAAAAAATCTGACAACTATAAACAAGTTAGCCATCATCTAACAAAACAGTGCGTCGTTCATACCCATTAAGTTGGTATACTACAGTAAAATACATAAAAATAAAGTAAAAAGAAATGTTTTTAGATACATCGCCTCCCGGCAAAAAAGTGTCATATCACATGTTAGGTACGTTTACCATTTTTATAGCATTGAATAGCAAATGTTGCATTTGGTCAACTGTAAAAACATCGGTATTAGCTATTTTGTTCAATTCACAGGCATAAAAGTCGCGTCTTCTCGAAATAGCTGTTTTTGTATTATGACACTTTTTTGCCGGGAGGCGATATCATCGTTGCCTCATGATTCGTATAAGCAAATGATTTAGAAATCATTAGTAACGGATGATAAACATCAACGAATTGCCATAGACAGGAAGACAAATCGAACTCCCCCAACGTAGACCAGCTCACTAGGTGTGGCAGGTACCTCTAAATCTATGATATCTATGCACAAAAAGATACTATGACGCAGTTTCGTCCTCAAAAACCATTTAGTTTCACATAAGCCAGTAAAAGTTAAAGGTAATGGAAACAACATATCACTATTCAAACACTTCTGTCTTATAACAAGAACGCCTATTTAGTTCTCAGTGTAATTCTATTCATCCTTTTCCAGAGAACAGCAGCAATCCTCCTCCTCGCCGCGTTCGCCAGCGGCCGCCCTTCCGAAGAATGGCAACCAGAAAGTCATTCCCACTCGGAGCATACAAAACCTTACCACGTGACTGTAGTGAAGAAGATAGGAGTGCCGGTGCCCCATCCTGTTGCAGTCTCTGTCCCGCAGTACGTGAAGGTGCCCATACCCCACCCTTACCCCGTTCACGTCACCGTTGAACAACCGATCCATGTGCCAGTCTACAAGGTAAGAATACTGGATTTTATATAATAAATTCTTCTGTAGAGTCCAAATATGTCTTAAGAGTATAGTCAAATCGAGGCTCACGTTTTGATTTTGCTTAACATTTAAATGCAGATAAAGAAAAGTTTTCAAAAAGCCAAATAGTTTTAGAAGGAGTATTATTTATGGTTAAAAATTATGAAATAAGTGAACTTAACACTTTTATTGCCATCGATTTTGTAACTTGGAACACTGATTGATACCAGTGTTTCTATTATTCTTGAAAAAAAAAAACTTTTTAGTACTTATTTCTTACTATGTTTAAGAAAGTCTTACAGCAGCTTTTTTTTTGCCTCGCTTTGGTGTTTTGAACCATTCTGCAATGCAATGATCGTCTTCTATCGAAATGGCTTTTCGTAGATTATACAAATCTAATTTTGTACCAATTTCCTATACCTTGCCTTATTTAATACCGCATTTAGATAACTATATGTAAGTCACTTCATTTGCTCTTTCGTGTTACGTGTATATGCGTATTTAAAGACGATTACATAGTAATGATAGATTTATGATCACCGTACTAGTGATTACACGTTAAAAAGTGTAATTTATGTGTAATTACACATAAATCATAGACTACAACTACAAACATATTAATCTGAAAGAAACTCTCACATCTCACACGCGGCTTTAAATTACTAAAGCATATTAGCCCAGCACATTACACAGCTAATTAGGCAATCGATGATTATAATAATATGAGGAAAAGTATTTATTCAACATAAATGAAATCATTTGATAAAATATTATAATAATAAAAAGCTGCTTGCTGAGTTTTCATTCGGGTCTCATTTAAACGTCGCCCAAAGACAATGTAATAAAGGCTCTTGGCAATAACAAAAAAAAGGCAGAAAGTAGTATGAAAATCTATGTTTCAAATCACATATAACTGGCACATAAAATTAAATAAGCCTGCAACACGACGATCGCTTCACCCAGAGATTCCATCAAACCGCAAACTTAATAACTACTCGTAAGAAGAAACTGTACAATTTCTCAACGCAGCGAAGAAAATAGTAAAACACAAACTATGTTACATCACAGTTATTGCTGATGTGTTTCTTTTTTTTTTGCAATTATCTCATAATACGCCATCATGAAAGCCGGTGCACCAATTCGTTACGTAATGCAGTCAGCCATGACAGAAAGTGAATGAGCTCACTCGAGCGCGATCTTAAAAAGAGAACGTTCCCGCGTTTTGTGACAGTAACGTATGTTCGGATACACTAATTTAAAAATAGTTTCCGGTTCAATGTTTTGTGGTCTAATATGTTATCAACATATCCGAACCTTTACTAAAAACACATGTTTTATGACAATTAAATGGTTTTGCACCCCTTTTTCTTGGATTTAAATAATCGTCTTTACAAACAATACAAATGTTGAACCGTGTCACGAATTTTTGTAGGCTCTGGTTACCGCTTTCCATTTACAAAAAATATTGTGTGAAGTGCACAAAAACACTACAAGATACTAATATTATACCATTCTTTCCCAGGTTGTACCCCACATTGTGGAGAAACCAGTGCCTTACACTGTGGAGAAGCCCGTCCCATATGAGGTAGAGAAGCCCTACCCAGTCGAAGTAGAGAAGAAAGTCGAAGTCCCCATCCCTAAACCCTATCCCGTCCACGTTCCCGTTTACAAACACGTCTACCACTACAAGGGTGGCAAGCACTAAAAATAATTTAACTTGGGGGTAAGGTGTATAAAGCTTATACTTATAAGCGGGGTTGCCAGTTGTAAATATACAAATTCCGTTCCGTAGATCTAGTGGAGATGTAATTCCATTAGTGTTGACTTTATACATATTATGTTGTTGTGATATTTATTGTGTGTATACAATTGTTGATGTTGTTTGCTGTTGATAGCGTCGTTGTTGACTATTGTGTAATTGTTGTTGATTATTTTCTGTTAATTTTAAGTGTTACAGTATTAAAAAATAGTTAAACTTTTTTCTGGATTTTATTTTAAATAAGTACTTATTTCAATCAGGCAGTCTTGTTCGACTATTAGAATAGTGTTATATCTATTCAGAGGATTGTCAGAGTTTCTTGGAAAGGAGGACAAGATTATGATGTTTTTTTTTAATTTTATGTACTGTTTTACACGAATCCGGGATGCCTAAAAATTACATGACGACACACAGATGAAAAAAGTGTCATCAGAGGGCCGTGTGCATAATTACCCCCTTAATGATGTAGGAGTTAGGGTCTCAAGAACACTTAAGAACAGTTTTTACAAGGGAAGCACGACCCGAGTGTTGAAAGACCTATATAACTTAAAAGCAATAAAACAATAAACACGACTAACATTATTTTGAAGCTGCGGTTTGAATTTAGAATCCCGAAATAAGTGTTTGACGTCACTCAGTACGCTACTAACATGACTTCTTAACACAAGCATTTAACTCAGCTAGTCCGAATTAATGTCAAAGAAAATTACCCTCTGCAAGTGTTTCCTCAATCAACCTTATTTAAAATTGACGGATATGATAATTAATCGACTCAATTAGTTTAATTTTTAAATTGATTACCCATAAAAATATGTAGTACATCATTTAAATCGATTTTATTGCGTATCGATAACTGATCAACTTTCACTGAGAGCAGTCCAGGCTCCGGTCAATAACCTTAATTTAAGTTACATAAACTCCACTTCGTTTACAATACATTGCTTTATTTGTTTCATAAACAGATAAATTAATCTTTATAACTCAGTAATGGTTCCGTAGGCGGTTGACTTAGTCATTACCTGATTCCTGTCAATAAATTGATCGAATGTTTATTTTGTATATATTTGAGTGTTCCGTTTATGATGTTTTTGTTTTTATCTTGTAAAGTATCGAATCTGATTATCTAAAATGCAGGCGTTCAGTAAATTAGGGTGAGTCAGGGTGAAGGTATTTGCTGCGTGTTAGTTTGACAGAATTGTGAGTTTTACAACTGCCAATCGGAATTTTGTTCGCATATACTTTTACTCAGTAGTTAGTTAGAGGGTAGGACATCCCGGCAATAACCAGTTCGAGTTACAGGTTGCGACCTTGACCCTGACCTTCACAAGGTATTGCTCACAAGCCCCAATCCACCCGTTTAAGCAATATCCATTTCTTTCCATTGACTTCCCTTCTAAGCCTAACTTTCCCTCTATTCTCTCAATTTTCCTATCTGTTATTCCCAAACTGCCGGGTTAGTGTATTAGGTTTGCCCTCTATTACGTGAGTGGTACGTAATTATATTTGGCAAAATGTGGGTATTTAATACGCCTCTGCCTACCTCTTATGTAATTTCAGTCAATCTATACTAATATAATAAAGCTGAGGATATTTTTGTTTTATTATTTGTTTGTTTGTTAAAACGGGATCTCTGAAGCTACTAGTGGGAATCGAAAACATCTTTATGTATATGATAGCAATTCCTGAGGAACAGTATATACAGGAACATAACGCTACGATCTTTAAGAGTGTAGCAGTGACCATAAACGCAGGTAAAACTGCAGGAAAGTTTCATTTAAAAAAAATAACCACTATCAATAATTTACCTAAGAGTCACAATCAAATTTCGACCTCTCCACTAGTTTTCTTTGATCAGCAACCACGCTACAAGTGCTAAGTTATAGTGCATAGTCTACCTGATGATAGTCCGTAACTCTATCCCCCTATTCATGGAACTCCTATGAACCATCACAGCGAGAATACAAGACTAAACACATTCCTATTACTGCGACTCCTTTGCCTTTGTACGATAGATAGTAGGATAGAATAGAGTATAGCAGAGAACAGTAGACTAGACTAGAGTAGACTAGAGTAGAAAAGAGTACAGTAGAGTAGAAAAGACTTTACTGTACACCAAAATATTTTTTTACAAGGAAATATGGTGAATATGTACCTATAAAGGTGGGCTTGATCGCTAAAAGCAATTTCCTATAGGCAACCTTTGGATGGACAAAGACAACAATAAATAGATAAAAGCATGGGTATTTTAATGTGAAAAAGGCTGATATAGAAGATGTTTCAATTATGTTAAAAGACTCATAAAATAGTTTACTTCTAAAGCATACAGCAATAGATGTAGATCAACAGCTGTGATCCACCAAAATCCCATAGAAATTAAACTCTGCAAAAGGATCTGTAATTCTGTACGTCAATATCGAATACATACGCCAATACCGGGAAAGTGTAGTAACACTGTCTTATAATCTGTGAACGAGAATATTAATACGAAGCAATGATGTCTTAAATCTGAACCTAACTTCAGTATTGTTTTGTGTTCTATTTACTACGCAGACAGATTTATAGACGTAGTAGTTGAGGCTCATATATACATATGAATAATAACAAGTAATACTCACAAATTACCGGGGTAAACTACAACAATTATTAAAAAAAAGTAGGCAGTCATGAGACTGCCGACAGAAGTGGAAACTTAAAACGACCTGTCGCGTCAACGAAATTTTGAATAAAGGTTTTCGCTATTGAGCACTATAGGCGTTATCAATTTTCACATTAATTGCAATTATGTTTTTGTTTATTTTACCATATACATTGCGCACACAATAAGTACTTTATTGAACTAATTATATTTTTAAAGAGTAATTAATAAGGAGCTGACAGAACTCAATGTTTAGATTAGCGCCCTCTAGTGGATCTATATATGTATTATAGCGTGACGGTCATGAGTTCAGTGCTTTTTCACCATAGTAAAATTGCACAAGGTGCCTAATGAAGTTTTCACATTAAAAACTCCAATAGAAACTTATATAAGTAATTATCAAAATACTTTACTTTTTCTTTCATACGTTCTAAGTACTCCAGTATCTGTTTTGGAGGATACTGTAGGGTTTCTTGGGAGGGATGTTATATGCGTGAGGTGCGCACTTGTGGGTGGGAGTGGGGGAAGAGGGGGGAGAGAGGAAGGACGGGAATAGGGGAGAGGGAAGGGTTAGGGCCTCCGGTAACCTCACTCACGCAGCCAAAGGAAATGCAAGCATTGCTTCACTGCCGGTGTTCTGCGAGGCTGTGGTATCGAGCGGAGTCGAGCCGGACCAAACGTGCCGAAGCATGGCTCTCCCACCTTAAAAGATATTGTAAAAACTCGAAATTAAAATTGCGTCATCCGTGAAAATTGCCCTAACTAATATACGGATAATTAGTATACAAGACAAAACAGTAGTGTCGCGCAGAATCTACAGATGGCGTAAAAATAAAATAAATCAACTCGCGGTCAGCATTTTTCGTTACGCTAACACTTTTTTCCGTCTAGCCGGCCAGCCGCCGAGCGTCTGAAGTGTAACATGCGATATGGAACTTTGTTCCAAAATTGCTCTTACAGGGGCTCACAGTCTCTGGACAGTCGAATACTGAAATTTAAAGCTACTGGCCTCTTTTATGTAGAACCTTCCGGTGCCATTTTCTGGACGCCTAGTTCTAAGAGTATATTACTACTATAAATAAGCATAATCAGACCACATCCATCGACATCTTTTGATGGACGCCATGATACAATTAACTGTCGGAGTGGAGTAGAAAGTGCTTGCGTCACTTTCATATTATTGTACCTACAGTTAAGTTAGCACTTTCTCTTAGAATGTAGTCTAGTCTAGTGTTGGTGCATCTAGACTATTATGCAGCTGACGTAAGACGAGCATCATTACGAACAATTTTATATAAATTACATGCGGGTGAAGATTACACTGTAATTACAATTTGAAGTTTTTGTGAAGTCGGATTCATATTTGATAATGAGGCTATCTAAATTGTAAGATGTCTGATCTAAATGTACCAAGGAGGTAAAACACAGTCTGATGATGTAGGGCATACCGTAGGTACATATTTATATACTCGTAAGCATTCCCTACCACTGAACTTATGGTGAGGCAGAAATATAACGGATATGACAATCAATATAACGATATTCTGACACATTTTTATATAAATCCCGCAAATATGATCTATGTTATGATTGTCTATAGAATAATATTCTTTTCTACAAACAAATATCTACCTCGTTCGTGTCAAGAACCACTTACGTAAGTCGTGAATGCGATCCTTTATTTTGCTATCTCTGTCTAAGACAAGCGTACAGACTTTATCACCACTGGCAACGACATGTCTGATACAAAAATTACCTGTTGACAAGTACAGGTGATTATTTATTTACTGGCAACATTACAAGATGTACAAGGCTGTATCTTGGTCGTATCTGTACGGCGCGTAAACAAAACAGAGAAATTGTGGATTATCTTTCCTGTGTTCGATACGAGGGGTCACTACTAGGGAAGAGGCTATCGATGTAATTTCAATTATCGATCAACGGTGATAGTGATTACATTTTGAAATAAGAAAAGCCTTATTGAGGAAGTGCCTTCAACAGAATGCCGCTACAAAGTAACAGTTATTGCCTAGCCAAACCATCGCTGTGCTGTGTACACTATTAAATATTTATTCAATCCTTTAAAAATATTTGACGAAATATCCTTCACGGTGACATTTAGAGATAATGTGCTTAAATTAGTCGTTTTTATAAAAAGTATGTGTATTATTAGTTGGGTACAATAATTCGAGAGTTGACAGACATGAATAAAATCTAAATATTATCTAGACATCGACATCTCATCAAAAGTAACTGCGCTAATAAGAAGTTTCAAATGATGGGGTCTAGACATTACTTCCGTAACCTCTTCAGTGCAAGTCCAAGGTCCAAGTCAATTGGATGGGTTTTTAACCCCATCCAATTAACTCTAGAAAGTAACTCCAGTAACCTCTTCATTGCAAGCCTGAGGTCTAAGTTGGCAACTCGCAAGTGATACACCGCTGCAAGCGCCCATAGACCACGGCACCCGCTTACTATCAGAAGAGTCATATGCTTGTCAAATAGCTTAGTTATATTCATTTATCTACATTTAACTTCTTATTTCAAATTTTATAAAGGTTTATTTTTATGAAATGTTTTCTATCGATACCTCACACCACATCACTATTGCCAAGGCATCGATTAGGAGCACCCGCTGTGCACGAGTCACATTTATAGCGTTCTCTTATGTAGTTTTATTTGTGTTGCCATGTAAAAAATACCCGTACGTCTCATAAACTATCATATTATATGGGAAAATGCGAATATGTAATAATAAATTAATGCACAATATCAATGGATTAAAGTGAAATTGAATTCTGCGGAAACATGAACTCAAGTGTAAAAAAGGCAGATTAAAGAATTTTATAAGAAATGAGAGTTTTTGGCATAATCGTTATTGTTGCTGATTTAAATAAAATATGGTTATTGAGTTTTTTGACATAAAGTCTCACACGTGTGGTTTTCTCGTTAAAGGAATGAAATATTAATACGAAATATAAATGTCTGGCTCTAGAGGAAGGACAAACAACATATAATCGAAATCAATTGAATTAATTCGAATTAGATGCAAGTTCTGTTGAGATTTGTCACAGTTCAATCTTACATATTAAACTTGTCCGCATCTGATAAGGTCTGTACCAAAAGCTTTAGACTATAATTTAAGTGAGTATGTAAATTAAAGGTGTAATTCAACAATAGACAATTATCAAAATTAAGAGTCGGTGCAACATGTCTTTTACTTCTACCCGCTTCAGTCGCCCCCTCATCTTTCTGGTTTTGTCCGAATCCATTCCATCTATTCTTGGGTCTTCCTTTAGGTACTCTTTAAACTTTCACATCCATAATTAATATTCTAATTCTCACATTTGTGTCATACCGTTTTTGTTTGTTATAAAATGATAATAATATTTTAAAAAATATGAATTTCAAATCCGTTCTAGAACGGGCAATACAAATCTCTCAATTTTGAACCCACCCCCAAAATAATTCAAGGTACAGATAATCCGCGTGTGAACAATAATCCCGAAATCCTGTCCAACCGTTGGGCTCGAAGACATGTTATAATAACGACACCGTGGACACCATGCCCAAGTGATTGGTTCCGCTTGTACGCCGCAAGGGACGCTGCGGGACATACTTCCCTTTTTTATTTAACATCAGTTTTAGAGATCCTATTTTTATAAAGTCGGTGGGCATATTATCTATAGTGTCTATATACCTAAAGCGAAAGTGAATCTGTTTGTTTGTTTGTTTCCTGGTTACAATTAAAGCTTTGAACTGATTGCAATGAATATTGCACGCCAGTAACATACTACGAGAATTAGCTGGGCGAAAATAGAAATGTTATTTCTAAACAAGGAGATTTAAAAATATACAACTGGGGACTTTCAAGATGGAAAAGCAACAAATAGGAATGTAGGATTGATAATTTTATTTATTTTAGATAAATATCTATATAAGAGGAAGTTCTACAACGAGTCGGCCAGAAACGCAAGCTTCTGCAGCACATCAAACAGCGCAAAGTTGTAAATCTAGGCCATGTGCTCAGTCATGAGAGATACGAGCTCCTGCAATTATGATGGGAAAAGTTACCTGGACCTGGCCGTAAAAAGAAGTCATGTTTGCAAAATATCCGTGAATGGACGGATAACAAGAAATGCGGCCGAACTTTTTCACCTCGCTAAAGACAAGGCCAAATATGCAGAGCTGACTGCTAACCTCCTTTAATTGAAGAGGACCCTGGGTCCCAAAGGATAAATCGATCAGAATGGTATTGCGATCATCGTCGTAGATATTTTGGCCTAGGATAAAGAAGTTTGCACTGACTGAAAGATTGTCAACAAAGACACGAAAAAAAATATTTGTAACACCAATAAAACCGGAGTAAGTTTCTTTATTCCATCCCCCCACGGGGGAAAAGGGATTGTCAGTGGATGATATTGAAGTTAATATTAAAGGCCATACACCCTTATCGCCTTACTCCCGCCTCATGTAATTTATTTTGGTTGTAACACCAAAATTCTGTCGCAGTAGTAGGTACAAAAAAAACTAATTTACCAATTGGCAAAGAGTGACCGTAAGTTTTTCAGCCCTGGCTTCGATGTTGAGATGTCAATGTTTTAGGCTAACAAACGAAAAAATAAGGCAATGCATTGGAGAATATGCAAAAAAAAACAACTTATTTTCCAAATCCTAAATTGTAACAAACCTACATCTACAAAAGATATATAAACTAATACCTAATACCTAGTGATTACTGATTAGTTCAAATATAAAAAAAAACAACTAATCACACCGCGGTTCGCGCTTATCCCGACATTTTTTCCCGCTCGCCTACGCTGCGCACGCACCTGCCATCCCCCCACGGGGGGTCGCCCGGCCTCCTTTTATGCCGACGGATTAATGCCACGTTTTCTTTGCCTCTTTTTTATTAAAAAAAAACATAACTTGCTGTTATTATGTTGTAGAAGGTCATCAACCGATAGGTACATACGTCTGTTTTGAGGAGGTTGAATATGACAAACGTTTTTAAAAATAAGTCAATCTGATGATGAATGCATTGCTGAACCTACTACATTTATGGATGTATTTACATTAAATATTTCTGAATTGACTACAAAAATACGTTGTAGTTCTTTTTTTTATTTTTTACTAGCTGACCCGACACACATTGTCCTGTCTTAACTATGAATATTGAATTCGAATTGGTATAATTTGCAGCGCGCATTCTGTCAATTACGCCAACTGTCAAACGACTGACAGTTATGTCAAAAGCGTTAAGGTTACATTAGAAAAGTTAATGTGATGGTTAAATTTTCTTAAATTTTCTAATTTTCCGCGCAACTGTCTTAATTTTTTCTTTCATAAGAACATTAAGAACCTTCTCCTGACAATAACAAACACAAAAAAAAGAATTAGCGAAATTGGTCCAGCCTTTCACGCGTGATGCGGTGACTAAGGGAAATAGGGATTAATTTAAATATATAGATTGCTAACTAGAGATTGTCTTTATTTTATGTAAATTTCGAACAGTATATTATTAGCAAAGAAAATATTGCAAAAATCAGTAAGTACACTTTAATCTAAATGTTTCTAATTCCCAAATACATAGAAATATTGAAAGGAATGTAGTCGTTACTATTGACAATTTGAACAGTTTTAGAGTAATAAATATAACGTCTATCGCATTCCATATGATAGAATTACGCACAGTCAGTCAATGTAACATGGTCGATAAATCTGGCATTTTAAAGATACTTACATACCAAAACCATGAGCGATCAGATGTTTTTATTAGTTAAATAAACCGATTTCATTAGTTAAATAAGCGAATTGTCTAAGCATTAGTATGTCAGTTCGATCTTCTAAAATTGCAGCACGCGCACCTCTGCCTTCGTTTATGTGCCTATTAGAAATACCTTAATATCTTGAGTCACCTCACACACGGCCGTCTGACCCCAAACTAGGCAGAGCCTGTACTATGGTAACTAGACTACTGATAAACATACTTATATATTACTTAATACATACATATTATAGATAATTATTATGAGATCAATTTCATAACTCTTAATTTTCTATGTTTTTTTTCTATTATTCTTGGTTTCTAAGCCAAGCCAAAATAGTTTTGAATTAAAAAAAAACATTAACGAAGTTCGATAAACTTGTAAAAATTTGCGTGAATTCCATGCCAGCGAAACTAAGTTTTTCAAATTCGTTAATGTTGAATACTTCATATGAAGCGGTAAGCGATCAGTTCCTATTCACACTTCAAAACTTTCGATGCATAAACAAATTAATATAACAATAACTGCGGTAATACTAAATTAAATACCAAAATAAACAGCAAAACTTGCATCGTCTGCGGACGCATCCGACCGCTGCGGACGTAAACAACCATCACTTCGAAGTAAAACCATCGAAATATACACTATTTACACTTCCACAGTCTCCAATTCAACGGAATACAGTTCAAAATTACATAACATTATTATTTCTGAAACGATAATGCGTGTTTTTGTCGGTTCATAAACAAAGATGGTGGCCGGGAGATTCGCGCGCGAAATCTGGATAATTTCGGCGCTCTGTCAACAAACATGGCGTCGCTATGAACAGCTGAAACGTAGGTGTCGAAATATCGAATTAATTACGTCATTCGGGCCGTTAGATTAAGAACTAATGCACAGTTATACCAATGTACTAGTTCTACTGAGTATAATAAATATGTTACATACTTATTTATTCCCTACTACTTTTTGCCCGCAGCTCCGATCGTGTTAAAGTGATTTTTCTATTCTTTAAAAATAATACTCTTTTTTTAATTTTTTTGGATCCTATGGCCTTTTCAATACCTCTGACAACGTGTATAAAAAAATGTCATGATGATCGGTCGAGTAGTTAAGACGTGAACGAACGTAACAAACAAAAAACGAAAAAACTAACACGCATTTATACTATACTAGCTAACCCGACAGACGATGTGCTGTCTTAACTATGAATATTGAATTCGAATTGGTATAATTAATAAAAAAAAATATTACCGATGCATCTGTTTTAAACGATATTTGCAGCGCGCGTTCTGTCAATCGCGCCAGCTATCAAACGACTGACAGTTATGTCAAAAGCGCTGAGGTTACATTAGAAAAGTTAATATGGTCATTCATCATTAAGTTTTCTAAAATGTTGTATAGAAAAGTTATAAAAGTATTTAACCTAATTATATACAGCGTGTAAGTTTCAGCTTCGCGAAAAACTTACAAAAACGTCTTTCTGTGGATACTTATCACAATACAAAAGTCAGGTTCTCATAAAAATGCGAGATTAAGGATTTATAGTCATTAATTTCATTTTGTGCTACGAAATGTAAACGTTACAACGTAGGTATCCTTTTTTTGCGGTACGGTGAATGACCTTAAACCTTAAACACTCTGTATGAGATCCGAGTACTCGGTCTATAATATATACAAACAACTAGCTAAGCAACAGATCGACAATTCTCGTGACCAAAAGGGCATTTTTCTTGCACAGTGAATTGGCATTGCTATTCAACGGCAGTTCGGCTGCGGAGGAGTTAACGCATGCATGTCTTTAGAGTCCTTAGAGTATTTATTATATTAGTTAGAATTTTGTTTACTACTACTTTCGTTTACACTAACCACTAGGCCAACAGGCCAGTCAAATTCATACTTATTAGCAATATACCTTTTCTTCACTTGCACCCCATTTTAAGCTACCTTTCCCTTGAAATATATTCTGTGTCTGGGTGTAATTTATCTAAAATATGTATGTATTTAGTAATATATAACTACGTTTATCAGCAGTCAGGTTACCATAGTACAGGCTCTGTCAAATTTGGGATCAGACGGTCGTGTGTGAGATGTGTCGAGTTATTATTATTATTATTTTTATTTTTTTAATAATAATACATTTTATTTCGTAACCAATTCCAAAAAATTGTAATCTGTGTGAGAGACTGGTATCCGTACTAGGTAGAACCCGTATGACAGATGACCAGCCTCTCCTAGATTTAGACAAGTCGGTTTTACGGTAAGTGTACTTGTTCCAATGTAATTATAACATGTGAGATGAATGAATGAATGTATATTATTGTCTAGGGTGTAATATGACTGAAGAATTCAGTGTATGTATTCATTTTACCATCTTCGATTCCCATAGCGCCCAACAATAAGACAAGACTCCATCCGGTCGTTAACACACAAAACAACTTAATTTGCTGATTTCAGATTTAATCAAAGCAGCTACAGAATTTAATAAACTCAGATTGAAATGCAGAATTAGGAAGAAACTGTAATCGCAAAAGACAGACACCTTCGAGTTAGTTAAGCTTTAATAAAAAGCAGTAAAGAAAGTGAAGATGGAGTAAGAAGATAAACTGATTAAGTAGTTTTTAAAATATGTGTAGGTTGATACTCTAATGTAAAGGTCTTTACCAGAATTGGATTTAGAAAAACACGCAATATCCCATCTCCAGGACCCTGAGCTACAATAGAAACGAGTCAGATCACAACAGAATTGTACACATATTGGATGAACCTGATAAGGTAAGCGACGGCTATATCAGGTAATCATATATACTCGTTTGCCGAATTAGTTGGATAAGGATAATAAAAGGAGTGGCTACACTGACAGGCAATGCAAAGAATAAGGATGGTTCTATCAAGATTCTCATTCAAAAATAATTAAGATCCCATTGATCAAAGGGACAAACATATCGCAGGGCCGTTGCAGGTACAGTATTGTTCCTCTAATTTGTAATTTATACACTTGGTATTCAAGAAAGTATTAAATTAAATGACAAGCAAATAATATTGTTAGGTAGTTGCATACTCTGTGATCATTGATGATGTTACAGGGTTAATGGTAATATGTCAGGCAATCCATTAAATCATTGTGGTGACTGCCCCGACGACACGGCGCTTCACACACTGGCGGAATGCTCAGCCTGGGCTAGCCAGCGTCGTGAACTCGTCGCGGCAGTTGGTTCTGCGGGTAGTCTCTCGCTGCCGGTCGTGGTTCTGTCCATGGTCCGGAGCGAGAGTGCATGGAACGCCGTCGCCGCCTTTTGCGAGGAGATGATGTCCGCAAAGGAGGCGGCCGAACGGGAGAGAGAGCAAAGTACAGCTCTCCCTGCCCGCAGTAGACGCACCGGGCGCCGAAGGGCATTCAATGATCTCCGGCCACCGTAGGAACCGGCCTGCGGTCGACGAACTTTTGGGGAAGTCGTCGTCCGAACAGATACAGGCCCGAGAGGCAGAGCGCAGTGTACCGCGCGCGCTTCTCAGAGGAGTGCAACCGAGGGGTGGCACCGGGTGACGGGACCCGTTTTGGGTGAGACGGGTCAATGCCTGTCGGGGGTTGCGGAAGAATGCAATGGCGATTCTCGCTCCCCCGATCATGGGCAAGCAGTGGAACACCGGGGTGGTTTTTAGTCGGTAAGAGTCCGACAGACCCCTTCAGCCCCCCCAAGGGCGGAGGACATCCATGAGGATCTTCCACCTCGTTACAAAAAAAAAAAAAAAAGGCAATCCATTAAGGGGATGAAAAGGAGATTATTTGCAATCAAATGACCCTGTATGACCCCTGTACAAATGTCAACCGTTTTCGAGTAATTTCAAATTTTGTGATTTTATACTATATACTACCTACAAGTATCTACCTACTTACTACATACATACATACATAGTATCTATCTACTACCTACTTGGCTTGGCTGGCACCGACTTCTAATAGATGAGTGGGTAGCGTTCATAATAATTACATTAATTTATTTTTCGCTTTTGAGTGCCCACTTGTTTTGAAGTCGGCTTAATTTTTTTTTAATAAGTTATATTACCCTTTTTAGTGCAAAACAAGTTTTAATTTAATAAATCCATTTACAAAATTTCGTGTCTTTGCTGTTCGCCGTTGAAGAGTTCCACTATCCACCTCTTGACTCCACCATCAGATCAGCTCAATAGTATCAGATTATTGCATTGTTACTAAACTTACATAAGTATGCAAAATTTCAGCTCAATCGGAAACCGGAAAGTGGGTCAAAATTGACTTTTAAGATTTTATTACATTGTTAGATAGTTTTTCTTCGATTTCCCTGAGATTCCATCATCAGATCCTAACTTGATGATAATGGGACCACCTCGGAAGTATACCTTTTCGAACTAAAAAAGATTTTTTTAATAATTTTTTTTGTGTATGTTCAACGATATTATTGCCAATTGTGAACCAATTGGCGAAAATATCGATGGACATACACAAAAAAAATACATATAAACAAACATAGAACCTCCTCCTTTTTGGAAGTCGGTTAAAAAGTTAAAATAGGCGATGAAAGTTTGTAGGAACTTCGTGATTTTTCGAGTTTTATATTTATGCCTATAAAACATCTTAGGTTAGAAATGTAAAAATTGGTAGTTGAGCTTATGGTTAAAAGTAACAGTATAACTATATCCCGCTTTTTGAAAAATCACCCCTTAATTTTAAGAAATCTAGACTGTATTTCACATGCCTGGGCAGAGCTACGTTGCGTGTGCATGCGTCCCCTAAAATGGTTAAAAATGTTATTTATAAAGAAATATTGTCATATACACCTTACGGTGCATCTTTAGTAAAACACAGAAGGTGGTTTGGTGAAGATGAGTCCCATGTTCTTCGTAGGATCCGGAGAAAGAAACACCGTAACGAACATTACATAAAAAGTGCAATGTTAATCGTGTGGGAACCAACAAGGTCATCACCTTACCGGGGCTAGCGGTAAAGCGTTATGTCGGAATAGAAAACAGCTTAGTACACGCTAAATCCTCGCGATGTTTCGTCCCACGTATTGCAAGGGACTCAGATATACCCTAGGAACAAAGTCCCTACCTATGTGTGTGTTGGACCATCCGTCAGAAAAGTGCACACGGAACACGTCACACCACCGTCTCAGGTATGCTCTGCTCGGGTAACGGGCAGCAGCTTCTCCGACGCCGTAATAACACGGGAGAGTACTAGCCCTCTCCTGTTCCCTCTCCCCTCCTCTTAAACGGATTTCACTTCTTCACAAAACGAGGCGGCAGAATCTCAAACAGTCTCACTTTGGACAATAGACAGAACCATGGCGTTAAGCGAGAGCCTGCCCACACCAATAGCCTCTCCAGCCAATCCTCTATGATGGGCCTAACCGTGGTGTGATAATAATTGAGGAGGGAAAACCCAACACTCTCCCTCGGTTTGTAGACCCCAACAATGACAACAATGAATTGCCATAGAAAGGGAATTCATACCGAAAACCCTCAGCAGTAAGATATATTTGCTAGGCGTGGCAGGACCTCGAAAGCCTGTAAGTTGCAATCTGCCGCTGACACGTAATAATAGATCGGAAAGTGTTTCGCCTCCACACGAGGTATCCGCAGCAATGTAAAATATCTCTATGGCAATTCGTTGAGGTTTATCATAGACTGTTGTCATCGTTGGGGTCTACAAACTGAGGGTGAATGGATGGGTTTCCTTCTCAATTTCAGTTTTCTTTAACAATGGAATTCTGCCAGTTAACGCCTAATTCACTTAATTTCATTGTAGCGTGCCCTAACCTACTAAAAGTTGTGAAATAAATCAAATTTAATTAAGAAATAATCTAAAATTCAAGGTGAAAATAGATTAATAAGTTAGTAGGTAGATTAGTAGGTAGTGATTTTTATTTTGAAGTAATAGTTTTTTTATATTAAACCTTATTTCTTTAGTATGCAGTAACAAGTAGTCTTGATTGATTTTTTGTGCCTACACTCTACGTCTGATGTCGCGGACGAAGTCGCGGGCTAAAGTTAGAAAGTATACCTAAATCCCACTAATATTATAAATGTGAAAGTTTGGATGAATAGATGGATGTTTGTTACTCTTTCACGCAAAAACCACTGAACCGATTACGGTGAAACTTAGTATGTAGATAGCTGGAGACCTGGATTAACGCATAGGCTACTTTTTATATTATTCCCACGGGATCGGGACTTACGTGGGCGAAACCGCGGGGCGCTGCTAGTATAAAATAATTTACTAAAATTTTTGGCTAAAATTACCCTCTTACTTTTGTCAAATCAATTGAAACTTCCTCTTAAATATTATCATTATTATTTTATCAAATCGGCAAAGGCCTACCTACCTATCGAACTGTCAAAAAGAAAATAAAAGAATTGACAAGGTACAGTTAGTTTAGTTGGATTAAAAAAGCGATTGCCATTGAAAGCCTATTTATTAAAGAAGATTAAAGTCTAATTCAACTTCAACTTTTGGTTTGTGGCTTTGTGGAGTTACCACAATTTTGCCAATGTCAAGTAGGTATACGGAGGACAAACTGTCTAAAATCTAATTACTTAAATGGCATTAATACAAACAACCTTAAAGCGCTTACAACCACTCGAAGAACAAAGAATTTCTTAATTTACTTCATCATTTTTATTAAAACACCATTACTATAACTAAAATACCCAAGTAATGCAACTTGGAGTTACTCCAAGCCATTAAAGAAACTAATTAATCAACCCTTACGCTACGATTGCATGTGTTAACGTACTATTAACGCGATATTAGCAGGCGTTTGCGTGCGGTCAAGTTGCGGTGGCCGGACGATGCAAATTGCACGCGATTGCCGCGCCCGCGGCCCCGCCCCGTCACAGGGTTGGCCTCCTGACGGTTAATAAGCCCTTAACAAAAGCCCTTTGCACGTCAACGACTGCATACTATGTGTAAAAGAGATTGGACGTAAGTAAGACTAAGGTGGGCGATAACTCACGTTAATAGAGTTAGATATTTTGCTTAATAATACACTTTAATACTAAATTACTTCTATAAGGTATGTTGTTACCGTTAAAATATGTTTGTAAGCATTAAATACACATTTGCAAATGTCATTGTCTTTATCCCACTAATCCCACTAATATTATAAATGTGAAAGTTTAGATGGATGGATGGATGTTTGTTACTCATTCACGCAAAAACCACTGAACGGATTGCGATAAAACTTGGTATGAAGATAGCTGGAGACCTGGATTAACGCATAGGCTACTTTTTATCCCGATATTCCCACGGGATCGGGACTTACACGGGTGAAACCGCGCTGCTAGTTACTTTATAAATACTTTAAAAGTTCATAACTTGTTTTAGTTTTTTGAAAAAAATATTGATTTACCTAAAGGTGATGTGGCATGTTATGTTATAAATTTGCCAGAAAATTTACTAAAATAGGAGAAAGGCAAATGAAAACAATTCCATAAAATCGTAAAGTTACTTTGATGTTGGAATGTTATTTACAGTACTACGTCTCAGCCAAACTGAGATCTGGGATCCTGTTTTAAACAAGGAAACAATCTATATGTAGGTCGAATTAAGCTTTAAAAAACATCTACCAGAATTTCTCAATGAAAAATGTTATTATGATGTAAGAGACTTTTAGATGGTAAATAAGAGTTGAAAAATAAACTAATTAAACTGACATGAATGAAAACATTTTGTTACATCTTTTTATGCTGTTTTATTCGTGAATTTTATTTTGAATTTAATTTGACATAGCAATCGCTGCATTGACAATCTTAGTTCTTAATTTTATTTAGTAATTAGCTGCTTTGACAATTCTTAATTCTTAACTTTATTTGGTAATTAGATTTATTTGATTGATTGACTAATTACTAATTTTGCATTAGTTCTAATGTTATGAAAAATGTAACTAAAATATTACATTGTTTTAATAGCAGTGATTCAATATTATTATTTTGCATTTTTCAGATTTAACTATAATGCCAAACTAATTTTAAATTATTGTAAGCCTAATAATTGGCAGAACATAGTTGATCATTACCACTCTTGTAAACATCTTATGTATACCTATGTTTCACAATAAAGAATTTTGATTGATTGATTGATTCATTGATTGATTGCTTGATGGATTGATTGATTGATTGAATTTCATCCCAATCTATTGATCGCTGAGAGCGTCGTTGATGACTTGATGACGTATTCACATTTTTAAATACTATCAGAAATGAGGGGGCTCGAACTACCCGGCACGGCATCTAGATCGAGTTACAGCTATGCGCCCTTGCCCTTTTCTTGCATTGCAATTCCCTTTTACCTACTTTTCAATTTCATTATAGGTACTCCCAATCTTAGCATCTGTAATTCCCAAAGTGCACGGTTGACGGCAATAGGCTTGCCTTAAATTATAGTTGGCAAAATTTGGCTGTTGAATACGCGTCTGCCTACCAAGATCTAAATGTTTCTATTCTATAGAAATCCAATAAAAAAATATCCATCGCCAATTAAACTTTCAAGTGGCATGATTTGATTTACACATTGAAGTCGGTTGTACCTACTTATTTTATAGGACAATTATTTGTCTACATATAGATAATTACTGTTTTCTACAAATTAACATTTACTAAAACACCGTTATGATTTTATAATCAATTATCTATACTGTATATTTAGTTAAATACGTCTTTAAAATAGAGCAACTTTTCTTTTGAATGGTAAGTACTTAAGTATATCTAAGTACCAAATTATTCCAAGAAGGTGTAGAGTTAATGTTTAAAAATGATAGACATTAGGGTTGTAAGTTCAAAATGGTAATACCTGTCGTTATATCCTTACACCGGCCAGTTGACTTTTACAACTTAATTAAGTTACACCTGTACTAACTTTTCATTTTCATTTCTGAACAAGCATTTCTATTTGTTCATATTTTTATTTGTTGTAAAAAGGGTACGATTGAAATATTTAAAAGGAGTATTTATTCGTTTTAAAATATATCTGTAGTAAAGCTATTAAGGTTATTTGACGAACGAGTTTGAAGTAAAACCTAACACTAGCTATAGACGATTAACTACGCGTATAATATAGAATACTCACTACCTACAACTAATTTAGAAATTATAGGTATAAAAAAGCAAGTGGTTAAATCGTGGGAGAGCCATGCTTCGGCACGTATGGGCCGGCTCGACCGGAGTGATACCACGGCCTCACAGAAAACCGGCAGTAAAACAATGATTGATGAATGATAACCTAACCTAACCCTTCCCTCTCCCCGTCTCCCCCTCTTCCCCCCTTCCCATACTCCTACCTTGAACTCGACTCTAGAGTTGCAGGTGCCCATGGGCGGTGGTAATCATTTTCCATCAAGTGACCCGTCTACTCGTTTGTGTATAAGATAAAAAAGCAAGAAACAAACATTAAAATATGTAGATAGTTATTACAAAACTGATAATTTTTATGACACGCTATGAATTTACATGTCATGTCAGGAACACTGCTTAACTGAGTTGAACATGTACAAGTAACAATAAAACATTTAATATACAATTACATTAAAGAGAATTAAGACTTTGGTTTAGACATGTACAATCAGAACGTGACCACGACCGTTGTTGTAACCTCGTGAAAACGTCAGGCAGTTCAAGATAACATACCCAGACATATCACGTTATTTCCTGTTACATTTTTGTGCTTACCCCTCTAGCTAAACTAGAATGTTTGTGTTAGAGTGGGTTCACGTCGGACTTGCGATCCATTTGTACGCAAGACCCTTACAACATAACTATCGTTTTTCATTTTACAGTTGCTTATTTATTTTTCTAATATTTTCATTATGAGTTTTTTTTCAAGAAAATTCGTTTTCAGAAAAATTTCAGTAGGTACATTTTTTAAGACATCCACATAAAAATCTCGACTATTCACTCAAATAATCAAACTAATCTAACCAATACCACATTTGATACATAAACAACGAGACGACAAAACACCGGTTGACATTCCAGCCTCGGAACACTCACGCAGATAACCCATCTCCGGTCTAATCGAACAAACCGATCGGCGACCAATAACAAACCCGAATTTGCTGTCAAAAAACTACGATGCACGCAATTCTATAACCTACAGACAGCAATACAAGGGTTAGGTGTCATAAATTTACATGTAAATCACATTGGCAGATTCAAAAACACTCGGCATACCTCTTTGTCGATGGTACGTCTCAATTCTTGGGAATGTATCTCTCATCATAACCCTGAATTGTTTGTTCGTTTTTTAATAAGACTTCGTGTGTATGACTCGCCGGACTTGCTTACGTGTGACCCAATGGCTTTTTCATTTCAAGTTTCCTCTTGGTCACATAGCGTACATACAAAATTAAAAAAAAAACTTGGTACGAAGTCGAGTATAATATCAGTAACATTGATCAGTAATATTAATTAAGCAGCCATTTTAGCACAGAAACTTCTTGACAGCTACTTTATTTTACCTCAATCTGATAAACTATTAAGATGATCAAAATCTTAATCCACTATCTACTTTATATGACGAATATTCCTGTTAGACGCACCTTGTTTTAAACATTACAAGTATTTTACTTGTAATAAGAAATATAATTTATTTCTACCATCGGTGTTTCTCTTTTCTTCTTTCTACAAGAACGTTATAAATAAAAGACATTGATTCATTAACAAATGAAAGGTATTCCTACACATAGGTATACCATATGGTAGGCAATATCGAAATAGAAGTAAAATAGTAGCTTGCCGGTATTGTTAAACAGGTCACCATGCTAAACTTCGTAACCTTATCGCACCACATAGAACAGCTGTTGCGAATAGGAGTTTTTCAATAAATAGTTGCCGCCTTTATAACCGTATCAACAAAGCCATTTGTGTTTATCCACAACCAAAAATGGAATGTAAATTGTCCCTGAAACGCTGGCTCCTGACTTTGGACTATCAGGAAACCGAAAACCTATTGATAACATTAGTTTAATGTTTGAGTTTGGGCCACATACATCAGACACTCCATTCTAGTTCACTCACTCATACCTATATCAAAACATAAGGCGTGGTTAGATGGACGGACACCTTCAATTATCATACCATATCCAAGCATATTATAACATAAAATAATGTATAAATTGATAGCTTTTGTTATATATTATCTTCTATGTAAATAGTAAATTCTTATTTTCTTTATTAATTACAGTTATGAGTTATGAAGGCGTTGGCACTTGTGGTACAATGATTAAATACATTAGTGCAGGTGCTAACGTTTCATATTATATTGTAATCAGTAATTTCTGACCTATATTTTGAAATTGAAAATTGTACACCCTCATTATGCTAAAAATAAAGATTATTATTATTTTTCTTTTTATTTATTTCATATACTTATAACTTACATTTTTAAATACATTCACATTAAAAAATATATATTTAAAAATATAAAAAATAGTGTCGCACCGGTATCGGGTACGGGGACCAAGCTACCAGTGGTTAGGTAGGGCTTCAGAGACAGAAACCTCCTCACTATGTGTGCCGTATCGAGGAGGACTGCCTTCTGCATCAGGCTCTTAATCCAGCTGCCTAACGTGAGCCTCTGAATTATTATTATTATATGGGTTAGCATCCTTTATAATCAGTTTACTCAACAAACACAGAATAAACTTTAGGTTAGACAAAAACATATTTAAAATAATCGGCCCGTTCAAGAACATTACATGGAGAGAAACAGTTAAAGAATAAATACGAGACGACCTCAGTGGCGCAGTGGCAGAGCATTCGACTAACACGTCGGGGGTCGGGGATTCGATTCCCGCTCAGTGCAAATATTTGCATGCATAAATATCTATGTCCATTTTGCGTTGGTCTGGGTGTTGCTATGTATAATATGTATGTATGTATTTACAAAAATGTCTATCCGTATTCTGTATGTGTAGCTTGTACGTACTATGGCAACATCGTTTTGCCAATGTTACGAGTATGGATAAAGACATTTTCCGCAACACCTCCGGATCACATCAAAAGAATTACCACCACATAAATTCTTAAAACTACTAAGAAGGTGACATTCTATTGTTAACCGAGCCCCACATACCACCTAAAATACCACTCCACCAACGAATAATTTAGTACACCACCATCCATTTTACGTCACAGCAGCTATTCCCGTTAATAACACCGATGTCGACACTCCCATTCCACGTCTTAATTCACCTGTCAAACTTGAACATCGACTATAGAGTAACATTAGTCAAACTGTCAAAGTACCACGCTCAACTGTCAATTAGTTTTCACAGAACACGTCAAATCGCCGGTAGCTAAACTATAAAAAATGCAGGTAAAGGTCACATTCAGATTAAATAATGGGTTCCGTGTTGCATTTTTTAATGATAATAGTTTGGTTACAAATTGATATAGTGTCTATTTAATTCATTGGATGGGTCTCTTTACTGTGAAATAAGCACTCACAATTATCATAAATTGATCACAATTATTCTGCAATGGAGATCAACAAAGTAAATAAATGCATTCTTTAGAAACAATAATGTTTCTATTTAGATATATCGGAACATTTTATCGCCGATTTGCAGATCTGAGCTAAATATTATTCATTTGAAATAAGAATTACAACAAATAACTTTTAAGTATTACAACGTATATATGTAGTTAAATCAACAAATAAATTGTGAACCCATCCCCAAAAAAACCTAAGCCAAGTCAACCGACTACCAAATATTTTGACATCTCTTCGTGGGAATTATCCGGATGATTTTGACAAACTACCTCACTAGTGACATCCCATCAAAATCGATAATAGACCTGCCGATTTAAAACATAATTAATCGATGTCCGTTAGACGAATTACCGAACGAGTCGTTTATCAACTTGAAAAAAAAATAAAGCAAAGGAGTCTTTGGCAGACAACAATAGCAACATTTGAATTGAATCCTCTGCGGTTTTGTTTGGACATCTAACATTTTTCAATGGAAGTAGATAAATTAAGTTAATTTGCATGTGTTTTTGTTCGTCGGCTTTTTCCAAATAACTTAGATAGCCAGTTGAGATTGTTGAATTACTGACTTTGAAGAAATGTGGGTAGTTGAGAATGTATCAAATTCAAAGGTAAAAGATAAAACAAATAGGCATGTAGGTAGAGTTGCCGTAACGAAGCTCGATCACAGACGTATTTTTTTTATTGATAACTTTTTTATTATATTTATAAGAAAACACCCGCACTATATGTACGGGTCAATCTCAATTTTATTATAATATTATGTCATTTTTACAGTGTAATTCTTAGATACTTAGTTAACGTGTATATTTAGGTATGTATTATTATTATTAAATTTTAAATATAGACCTTAGTTACATACATAGTTAAACCATTGGCTGTTACCACACAACACGTGCTATCATTAAGGTTTTTGCAATAAAATCATAATATTTTTTTTCTTTCTTCTATACCCTGTACTTTATAAATATATTACAAACGGACACAGAATATTATAAATAGATTTACATTTACCCGTGGTTTATCTACTAAGTGAACCAAAGGCACTACATTTAATACATTTAGCCGTGGTTTACTTAATAGATGGACCATGGGTACTACATTTGATACATTTAAACAGGAGTTATTTATGAGGTAAACCAAGGCTGCAAGGGCACTACATTTTATACATTTACCCGTGGGTTATTAATTAGATGAACTATGGGCACTACATTTTATACATTTACCCGTGGGTTAATTATTAGGTGAACAATACTCACTACATTTTATACATTTACCCATGGTTTACTATTGGGTAAACTATAAAAGTAATTTTTCCATCCCCCATCCCTTTTTCTGGACGAAAGGTATCCTATGTACTATCTTAATTACTTGTAATTTTTTGCGGCTTCTATGCTAACGAAGCGTTCTATTTCAAAAACTTGTCAAAACCACAGATTAAATAGAACTGGCGCAACCGGAACGTTTACTTTGTGCGCTACTGTGACACGAAGGCGTCACTTACTTATTTTTGTTCAAACTTTTATATAGTACATATACTTACATATTTACTAAATACATTGTAAATGTTCATATATGTTATATACACAATATCAGCAATCTTATTATTACTGTTATCAGATATCTAGGTATTTATATGTTTTTTTTCTTCATACTTTTTCGTTCTATGTACTTCTCTGAATCCATGGCATACTTTGTGAAATATTTTCAGTCTAGTGTCTCCACTGGCATACTACCAGTAATACAGGTCTTCATTCGTGTAAACCAGGTGGTGAACACATAGCTCCAGTACACAGTAACATGGCAGCATATCTCCTCAAAAGCTCCTATAAGCTCCTCATCGCTCGAAAACTTGCGTCCCTTCAGTTGTTTTTTTACATCCGGGTATAGTGCAAAGTCGCATGGGGCTAAATCCGGACTATAGGGAGGGTGTCTCAGCAATTTGATTCCAGCTAGGTGCAAATAGTCCGTAGTTTTGCCTGCTCGATGTGCAGGGGCGTTATCTTGATCTAAAAGTCAAGTAAGTCTTGAATTTGGTCGTAAATTTTTGAAGCCATGAGGTAAACATTCCTCTGTAAACCATACAGCAATAATAGTCTTCTCTTTATCAAGTACAACAGTAGCCAATATTCCTCTCTTAGTAAAAAAACAGCAACCATTCTTTTCTTTACGGATCTGGACATTTTCACAGACGTTGGTTGTGGTTCATCTTCAAAAACCCACACTTTACTCCGGGATTTACCGATTTAGTAGGAACTTCACATGTAACAACCGAGTTCACGTAGTTAGATAGATAGAACACGTCACACGCTGCTCCCTAAGCGCATCAGTCATCAAGTGCGGTACCCAGAGTGAACAAAGTTACCGTACTTTCAAATGGTCGTGAAGAATCCGATGAACAGTTGGTGCACTTAACTTGAGGATTTCTTCTATCTGTCAATATGTCACACGTCGGTCCTCCAATAATTTTCGTAGTCTCAATGTTCTTATCGGTAGTCACTTCTATACCCCGGACCTGCCGGACCTTGCTTCATTATTATCTATACTAATATAATAAAGCAAAGAGTTATTTTGTTTGATTGTTTGTTTGTTTGAACGCACTAATCTGTGGAATTATTAGTCAGATTTGAATTTTTTTTTTCCATTGTATAGAGTATATTGTCATTGATAAGGTATGTAACATCACGCTACGGCTCTTAAGAGCGGAGCAGTGACCATAAACACAAGAAATGGCGGGAAAACGACTAGTTATTGTTTAAAAAAAAATCGAAATCCTTATCTATATATCTATTGTTCAGAATTGTCTTCAGGACGTAATCGTGTCGTATCAAGTATTTTCCCTCTCTTGTTTTCTACGATTCACGCCAATTTTTTGACTATTACACACTAATATTATATTACATCATCAAGGAACTAGAAGAAGGGGCTCATGGTTAAGTGGTAACCAAATAGGTTAGCAAATTACAAGGTTAAGTAATACTAGCCAAGTCAGTCTGTGAAATGTGTTTATTTGACATACATACAATTGATATGATAACTATATGCTGCGATTTAATATGCAACATGCAAGTATGCATGCCCGGCACAACCCACCGAAAAGGGTCACCACCTCAGCATTTGCTAGACGGTGAACCGTCCAGCGCCGATTTTCAGTTGGCAACCCGCTGACGTGACTCTTGGGATGGGTGACCATTCTTAACACATTGAGACCCCTCCTTGCCTCGAAGAGCACATTAAACCGTCGGTCCCGGTTGCCACACGAACATTTGTGGCATTCGTTACGGGTAGTGGTAGCCCTAAAAAAAGTCCGACAACCTGGTCTAACTACAGAACTTCGATATCGCCTAGTACTTGGGTTTGGGAGATCTGATGGCAGTTGCTTCACGTTAAATGTTAAAATTCAGCCGTTTCGTAGTCAGACTGAGGCTCGGAGGAGGGTCGAGGGACTAGAACAACTTAAAATAAAGGAAGTCATTCACTTCTACAGCTAATTACTTCATCTTCTTCTTAATTGTTAGTCACGTATTCAAACACGACAAAAATTAAATCCGTCCATCGGCTTAGGAGGATGCCACAAACAGACACGTGTGTGTAGGTACACGGTAAACGTATAACACCGCTCCTATTTACGTCGAGGGTTAAAAATAGCAAAAATTGCCTTATAATAAAGGATAACTTCATAACCAGACACCATTCGTTAACCCTAACTTTCAGATAACCATAAATTAAAAATTTAAAATACCTTAGATTAGAAAAGAGCTGATGATCTTCGAACATCTGAACAGATTTTATTGAATTATATCCAAGTACACTCTCGATCAAGTCACCTTTCAAACAAAAATAATTCTTTCAAAAAAAAACCGACTTCAAAACAAAAACTATTCCATAAAAGACTTATATAGTTTTCTCATGGATACCATTGTCAGAACTGGTCTAAATTGAAATGGGACCACACGGGAAGCACCAGCTTTCAAATAAAAAAAAAATCATCAAAATCGGTTAACCCAGTCGAAAGTTCTGAGGTAACAAACATAAAAAAAAAAAACATACAGTCGAATTGAGAACCTCCTCCTCTTTTGAAGTCGGTTAAAAAACGTACTTACATCAGTTAATTCGTTTGGGAGTTAGAATGCCACAGACATACACACACACACGTCAAACCTAAAAAAACCCCTCTTGTTGCGTCGGGGGTTAAAAACGACAATTATTGAAAACTGACAACATAATTTGACCGCAACATAGTTAAGATCGTTGAAAATCCGTTGTTTGTAAGGACGATAGGTTTTACGGCCCTGTAATATCTCTAAAGTCAAGAAGGAATAAAGATACTGATATACCAAGAGCCATATGCTCCGTTTATCACCCAGTATAACAGTAATGAAAAATAATATCTCTTTAAACTACATTGCAAACTGCATAACACGTTAAATCTACAATGAGTGAAACTTATAATAATAAACTCATTCTTATATGTAAAAATGAAATACGCTGTCAAAATAGCATTCGTTCTACATATCTTGAACATGCAGCAACAGAAGCTCCATTCAATTCAAGTAGCTACCTATAATTTCTTACAACATGGCTTCAGAATCCATACGTTCGATATCAGTCTCATAGATTTTATTAATTTTATCTGTACTTCAGTAATGAGACGTTAATAATCTGTTACAAGGATATTTTTATAAGACAACTAACCAATTAAAAAGAGTAATGGCGGTAAAGGATCGCAGGTGCCTCGATCGCAAGCTGCGCGAGTGCAACGTTATATTACGCACAATATAAATTAACGGCGGTATGTGCGTCGATGTAAAGTCATCTGTCATACGTGGACAGAACCAGAGAGAGGAGAGGTGTGTTCGAAATTTAAATTTATCTCATACGGAGGAAATTGAGTAATAACTTTATGGACGTGACGTGGCACGTCATAATTTTGTTTTTAAATTAGTGTTAGGCAGTCTGTAAATATATCTTTGCCTATTAAAAGGGTTTATAGGTATCACAAATTGTAGACATAGTATGTGCGGAGTTACATTTCTAATCTGTAGATGTGGTCGCTAATCTTTCCTTGATTAATTATTTTGAATGAATGAGTGTCACATACCAATGTCCTCTTTATAAAACTATTAAAAATAAATCATAAAATAACTTTATTGCTTTGACATAGGTACTTAAAACAATCTGACTGAAAATCTATCTCCTTCATATTTCATGGACTTTAGTCACATTGTAGAGGGTTAGATTGAGAGATACTTCTTTTTATAGATCATTACATCAGAAATGTGATAAAGTACAAAGTTGGAAGCCATTTGTGGATCGCGTTGGTGATGTTTGCTACAGATAGGCTTGTATGCTGCTATGTGCTTTTAAAACTAAGTAATCACACCATGGTTAGCGATTACCAGTGCCTTTAAACACTTCCAACTTTAATAGTACTTCCTTCGAAAAAGACACTTAAGAGACTACACTGGTACCGGTACCGCTCTATTGATCTGCTACTTCTTAGCCCTACTTCTACTAAAGTCACCCATAGAAGCTGAAAGTCCTTGAAGACCGTACCTGGAACTTCTGATGAGAGACATGAAGAGCATCTCTAATCCTGACCTTTAAATTACGTAACCCAGACAAAGTTAGATAATTAGCTAGGTAAATAGTCTAACCATGCCTGAGTAACCACAGAATAGAAAGATATGAGTAACGGACTCCTGTTGCCCTTACCTTTTTATCTGTATATTTAATTATCACAGATAGTGTATCAAGGTTCCAAAATTTAGACAAACATTAGTAGGTACGTACACGTAGTAGTTAATTATCGCACGGTACACCTCAGACGCTCGGCGGATGGAAACTAGTCGGAAAAAAGGAGTTAGCGCAACGAACAATGCTGACCGCGAGTTGATTTGTTTTGTTTTTACACCATGTGTGGATTCTGCGCGATACTAGTGTAATTTGATATTGGTTGAATACTCATTATCCATATATTAGTTATTATTTTTACAGATGGCGCAATTTTTACTTCGAGTTTTTACAATATTTCCTATATTTTCATACAATTTATTCAATCTATTAAAGGAACTTCGTTCCAACCTTGTGGCCCGAAGACACCCTTACGCATTTTTTAAATTGTTTATGGCCCTAATTTTCAGTGTTGCCTGTTAAAACTTTAGATGCAATTTTCGCTAACTTAAAGACTAAAATTCGCATACCTCTTTGGGTTTGTTTTGACCAAGAAACCACAGTCTCCGTACGTTACCGTACTCTTAGGTTCGAAGTATCTTTTGTCTTGTTAAAGGTCAAGCTGATTTTATTGAAACAAAACTCAGGAGATAGGGTATCTATACCTACAGGTTAAATTAAATTACTTAAAGTTAAACAAATTGAAATACAAACATACTTTACAGTCATAAAGTATCATAAACAGTTAAAGCAATTTGTTGACTTTGTTATGAAACAGAAACCGGTTTCTAAATGTTATTATTTTATATGCTACAACCCCCTTTTAACACCAAATAGATCGGTATAAGCGTCGGCCATATTTAAACACTAAAAAGGGCGCGGTCGCGTTCAAAAATGCACATCAATTTGTCAACGGTAGGCGTTTCGACCACAGATAATTGGTAACGAACAGCTGATAAAAAACTTTGTTGTTTATTTCAAATTTATACAACACACGCCCTGTGTTATTATTTATGCTGTCTTAAAGAAAATGTTGAAATAACGACGTTAATTATTAATTTGATAAAACGTTATCTGACTGTGCTAACCTTATTGGCAGTATAACTTATTTAATGCCTTTAGAATAAATGGTTTTATAAAGTAGATGGTTTCTTGATAATTAATATCAATAAATTTTCATTGTGCTACTGGGTTATACATTTTCGTTGTGCTACGGGCTTAGAAAAAGAAATTCTGTTGTTCCACTGGCTTACAAAAAGAATTTTTGTTGTTCTTCATATTATTATAGTTAATATTAATACCAATTAATAGATTTCAATTTATTTAAAACCTTTTACTAAAATTTATTTATTTTACGTTTCAATGTCTATTTACCCAAACATTTACATTATTTTCTATTTGATACATATTTATCATGCTGTTTTTGTAAATTTTTTTTTAAAGTAAAGAATACTAGCAACGTGGTTCAGACATTACTAGTATTCTTGTTAACCCCTCCAGCTAAGCTAAAATGCTTGTGTTAGGAGTCCGTTTTACGTCGGTAGTGTACTAGGTGGGGTTCGAACCCGCTACCTCTTGATCGCAAGTCCGACGCCTTAGCCATTACGCTGTTCTATTTGTCGTATTTGTTTGGTTTCTTCCGACTTATTATCATTATCAGCATTAGAAAAATTAAGAAGGTCTTGTTTAACATGATCACCCACGATCTTTTGCAGAACATAATGATGACACAGATTGGAAAGTTGCAATGTTCACTGTCGTTCCTATGTAACTTGAGATCTTGGAGTACATTCTGCTTTTCGGCCTTTAGTCAAATCTCAGTCAAATATCTTAGAGTCTCTCTCATCATTAGATAGAAAAATTATCTATTCAGATTTTGTTTCTTATCTACCTCTTAGCAATTGTAAAGATAAAGATAAATTAATTTGTCAAACATGTCTCTACAGTACGTTAACCTCTGAGTATCTGATGGTCTGTCATACAAATCCATTTTCAAAAAGCTAACAATTTGCGCCTAAAATTCACCATTAAAGTAAATTGATTTACCCAATGGCCTAATAAACAATATACTAAAAATAGTAGCTCACATTTTTTAATATGTAACATTAAAAAGCATAACATGATTTATTTACATTTATTTAGAAGAAGCGTTTAAAATTAAGAATTTGAATGAACTACGTGAATGACTTTACAGCTATAAAGTAACTATAGCTTTAGACATCCTTAGCGACGGTTCACTTTAGTATATTTTAAATTAGGTTCGGTGCTATCTTAGGACGACATCTAAGCGGCAGGATCAGCAGTAAATTACGAATGAACTGGAGCGATGCACCATCTCATTGTATGCAGATCGGACGTCCGCGCGTCTACCAACTACCACCTACATTTGCATCAACTTTCGGAACAAGAAATTTGCAAATAGCCGCCCTCCTACCTAATTATAACCACAACACACCGTAAAAATATTTCCACCTTATATACCCCTCAAGATACCATCGTAAGAATACCGCGAATGAAAGTAGAAAACATTTTTATCTGGCAATTTATAGTACGCAGGTGGCGCATCTAAACACCAACGTACAACGTCGTTATCGAATATCATTTTCAATTATATAAACAATAGCCATCGCAGCAGCCATTGTTCAAATCACAATAGCATCGCTCATTACTCAGCCGCTCGTTAACTCACCGGCCAGCCGCCGCCGCGAAACACTAACTTTATCAGCGGCTCACGTCAAAATATCTACAGATCTCAAACTATATCTCCTCCGGACACAATCGAAGTGAAATAAAAGCAAAGATTCGAACATGACTCCTGAACGCAACCCAGAAGCCAGATGCGTATCGACGCGCCAAAAAGCAAAATTCAAGTTTCGAACTTCGCCATCGGCAGTGATATGACGTTTCCCGCGTTCCTTTTTCGAAGTGCCCGCGAATTGTCAACCGTCGCATAGACAACGAGCGCATTTGAATACCCTCGATTTGAATATAAAGGTCGGCATTCACGTGTCGCCGCCATACATCAACCGGGAAGGCTTTAAGTCTTTCGAGCGCTTTTCGGACACAAATAAGCGTCTGATGTTCGACAGGACGCGCATAATACGGTCAGATTTAGCTCGGCCGCGGCTCAAGTTGCACCGCGGCACTGTTTATGAGACGTATGTGATGAAAGTGCTTTTACTTTGGCGGTTATTTTGCTGACAGGGTGCGAATGTTTTAACTGCATCGGGCTGGCTCCAACTTCACTCCATCAGTGATTATGTAAATGACGACTTCAAATGCCACATTAAGATAATCATTTAAAATATTTATAGCGTGTAAACGTCGATATTAAGGCGGGTAGACACCCACGACAGAGAGTCCGTATCGTCTGCGTCCATATTTCATTTGGCCACAATTACAACCATTAAACGGAGCGCAACTCTTTGATATTCCTTTTTATTTATTGTAGCAAACTTATTAGGATACCGTGGCATTAATGATGACAGATGAGGCGGGGTATCGCGGCTTAATGCGCTGTGCGGCTGGTGTGTGCTCGCTCGGCCGCTCGGGTCACTCAGCGATAGTTAAAAAATATATTTAGTTAAATTATATCATATCGAAACATAATTAGGCACGCATTACTGTGACTGTCTGAACAGGTCTACAAATAAATAAATGCTTATTTCAGTATTTTATCGTTCTGCGCAGTTAGTCAAAAACCTAGTACCGTAAAAGTATAAGTTTCTCTATGTGGGAGAGTCATGCTTCGGCACGTATGGGCCGGCTCGACTCCGCTCGTTACCACGGCCTCACAGAAAACCGGCCGTAAAGCAATGCTTGCATTGCATTTCGCCGCGTGGTTACCGGAGGCCCTAACCCTTCCCTCTCCCTTATTCCCGTCCTACCCCTCTCCCCCCTCTTCCCACTCTTCCCCCCCTCCCCCTCTTCTCCTACTTCTATAACCTTAAAGGGCGGCAACGCACTTGTGGCTCTCGAGTTGCAGGTGTCCATGGGCGGCGGTAGTCATTTACCATCAGGTGAACCGTCTGCTCGTTTGCCCCCTACCTATACCATAAAAAAAAAGTAACGGCCGATTCTATAAGTAAATGGCAAAAGTACCAAGTATTTGAAATGCGTAATTGAAAACAATATTTAATGGTATTTTATCGGGGCAGAACGTTGCGTTTTATTAATGTGCTGTCCGTGTAATTTGCATATCAAAACTATTTTCACGCTTATAGTAACACAATGGAATGAGTCTTTTTGTTCAACAGACAAATGTGTAACATTCATTACCCAAATTTCATTATCTACTGATTAATTTTAAGCGGTCACCCTGTCAGTGTATCTTACTGCCGAATACTTAAAAGCCACTCAATAACACGACGTTAAATCTTGTGCTTTCTCTGTTTATAATTGAGTGGTGTTTGAGTAATCGGGCATTAGATGCCTTGTAAATAATTCTATTTATATTCTTTTGAACGTCATTCTCTGGTTATCGTTGATGCGTTCGTAATTTGTCCATTATCGAGTGTGGTTACTTTTGTTTTGTCGTATGCAAAAATATGACCTTTAGATTTTCCTTCCTACTCGTACCTATTTAGAAAAACAGTATAGCTGTTTGTATAAATAACTTAACCGTGGTAACCATTATCTTATCAACATCAGGAACAAAAACTATGTTACGCACCTTCCATCAAGCAAACACTAATAATAATATGTAATCTTGGTCGAAGCTGAGCGCAACATAAAAAAATTAAAGCTTTAATTGCATCCACTAAGAATAATGCATGCAATAAAGATAGATACCGATTTAATACCGAACTGACGTTATATAAGTGTAAGACAGTACTTATAAGTTACAAGGAGGTAGGTAGGTACTTATTCCCCCTCATTTGACGTTTTATATTAAGCTTTACGTTTTGCCAGTGATGACGATGATAGCCATAGGTACGAGCTTATTAAATTAGACCTTGTCAAAAATAATAGGGATTTTTAATCTGGAAGCACTAATTAATAAAAAAAGTTGGCTTCGATGTCTTTTTTCGGTTTTGAAACTGTAATAATATAAAGTCATAGACAAATTAATGTAGATCTATCTTGAATTTCAATGGCGTCGAACGGAAACACGTTGTTTTTACCGTGTTTAAATTTAATTTGAATTCGGAATATCGTTGCACGGCCAGCACCCCGCTGCGTTTACAAATGGTGGTCATACATCAACCCGATGATATCTCTTTCAACTCTGAAAGGAGCCCGGCGTGGCCAGCGAATTAATAAATTGTGTTATGATGAAAAAAATTACCCCATATAATGAAATATTACGAAGGAGTTAAAAATTATGAATTCAGTTAATAACTATGTAGACACTGGAAGCTCGGTTATGGTTCAAAAAGTAACTATAGCACATTAATAACTCCGAAAACTTTTATCGTGCAACGTAACAGTTCATAAATTGTTCATCCATATTTGTAGCAAGTAGATTTATTAAAACGGAAGTACTTATTTAATTGAAGTCGAGAGACATCAAGGAATTAATTGTATTTAGGAAAGACATAAAATTTGCCGCAATATCATGTTAAAGGCAGAGTCAATAACTATTTATTACATACTTAGGTACCAAAATGTAAATATAGGCTCAATTTTTAACCGACTTCAAAAAAAGAGGAGGCTCTCCAGTAGCCACAATTTCCAAAGCCATTGTAGATAGAATTGAATTGATTTTGTGTTACGGTAAAAATTTCAAGTGCTTACCTACTTAACATAATTTAGAAGCATTGGATTATTATTATATTAAAAGAATATGAACTATACATAATGTATAAATAGATACAGAACACGGAGTCGGAATTGCATATGAGAAAAAATAAGCAATAGCCACACTTGCTGAAAACGAATAAAATTTACTAGTAATCGCGTGGCGAAGCGCTATTATAACTAGATAATTACATAGGAACACGTTAAAATCGTCTACTCAATATAATGTGTGGCTAATTACAAACAAATATAGGTTTGTACTCTATTAAACGTATGTTTCCTGTATGGAAACATACGTTTAATGGCGCCTGATTAAAATTAACAAATGCTTATACATGCTAAAGTTTAGAGCAATAATTACATTGCTCCGAGTGCTAAAGCATGTGACGCCTTTTCGAGTTTTATGAGCAATGTAATGTAGATTAGTGGTTTAAAAATTGTTGCTGTTTCCAAATTCACAGGCGTTATAACTGTGTGACGAATAGTACAAACATAATTGAAATATAAGAAGTACATATTTGAAGCAAATGAACTGCTTATACTGGAACAATATTGCAATAATATTAAAACATTCGTAATATTTTCAAAAACATTTCGATTATTGTTGAATGCATCTTAAAACTCTTTGTTCAGCAATGTCAATGCCAAAGTCAAGGTGACATAATAACAAACTGCTGTCAAGTCAACCTTATGAAGTAGGAGGAGGATCTAGCTAACCCAAATTAATTCAATCCCCACCACGAAGTCCAGCTTTCACCATGGTAATTGCTTTGCAGCGTCACTGCTTCGCGGTGCTGTACTGTAAGTGCCGGTTCCGCGCGTTCAAACTCACATAACTGTATTTTTAACAGGGAACTGCAATGTTCGCGCGAGTGTCTTTCTATCCTACACTTTTATACAATGTGTTTATGGAGAAGGTGACCAGCAGACGCTGGTACGACAGGATAGATGACACAGTGATCCTGGGCGCGCTCCCTTTTCAATCCATGACGAAACAGGTATATGTTTGTAGGTTATTTGGTCAGTGGGCAATTTCTCCTTTTAAGAGGTTTTAAATTGTTTATTCACTTTAAAGTGTTTTATCCCATGGTCGTTGCTCACCACAGGGATTTTAAGAATACCTAGTACAGCAATATAAAATTATGAACTCAAGTTTAGGTTTTAATTAAATTTTGTATGAAAATCTTATATTTTTTAAATCATACTGGTATCTATTTTTAAGTGCGTGCCATTAATATCAATCAGCCAAGTATGTAGTCATTGAGAATTGTTGAAAACTAATGGATTTTTTATCAACACTGATAACAAGTACTTACCACAAAATCTCCAAATAGCTCTTTGACTCTTTGACTACATAGTCAATATGCATACAAGAAAATATGATAGTTATTTTCAGGAATGTATTAAAATGAAAAATGAGTTTTGTAATTAAGTTAATAAAATTTAGTCAAAACAGGATAACAAGCAAATTGGAAAACACCTCTAAGTGATGTACTTTTATTAGAAAAAATGACATTCATCAATCATCATATAAAAACACAAAAAATATTTTTTGTCAAAAGTAAATTCAGATTTTAAAGCTAAAGATTTTTATTTCTTAAAAAATTCACAGTACTTATAATTTCAATATTACATAACTATGGGGCTAATTGATTTGCAGCCCCCCCCCCACCCCCTCTTTTTTTCTATATTTTTATAATTTTTGTTACCTTTGACTGTAAGTAAAAAAAAAAATTGTAAATTTTTTCTTTAGTTGTACTCCATCCAATCCTCAACTCCCTTTACATACAGGAAAAATTCCTTAAGTGTTAGCTAAAGTGTCAAATAAAGAACAATAATTGTAAATATGTATACTGTATTTGACAAGCCTGTTTGTCTAGTGGCTAGTGATCCTGATTACTGAGCCAGAACTTCGATTCCCACCCAGGACATATAATTGTGTGATGAGCTCGATCATTTGTTCTGTGTCTAGGTATAATTTATATATAATAAGTATGTATTATGTAATACATATATAAGTATACTTACAGCCATACCTAGGTTGGGATCTGAGAGCCGTGTCTGAGGTGTCTGAAAAAATATTTTATTTTGCAAATTGACCTTTTCATATCATGTCGATTTGTTTGTGCAAGTGCCATACAGGCATCCAGGGTGGTCTTTATATGAAAGAACCATTTCAGTTTTAAGCTGATCAGTCACAACACCCAATAGACTAAAGTTTAGGTACGTGTAATTATTTTGAACAATAAAAAAAAAAATTAAAAAAAAGTTAGTTATCACAGAACTCTGATTGAGTTCTTTGTCTAGGTCGCAAGTTATTATTGTTATGTATTTATATATAATTATTATAATAACTTGAGATATAAGGCGTCCATTAGACGCTCATGCAAGCATCAATCATTTCTAAAAGTCATGATTGACGAATTATTGTTGGTGACTGATGAAATTATATCGACATTAGATGCTCAATCTGATTGACCGTCAATCATACCAGAGATTTTGCAGAGATTACATGTGTTCACACAATATTATATAAAGATATTCAAAAAAGCCTGTATTGCAAATTTTTATTGTAATTATAGCAAAAAAGCATTGGGTGAAACATTGGGTATTATAAAAGGATCACTGTAGCTAAAATTTGGTAATTTGATCGAATGGTATTTATTTTCTTTTTAACCGACTTCAAAAAAGGAGGAGGTTCTCAATTTGATTGTGTCTTTTTTTTTTCTTTTTTTTTGTTACCTCAGAACTTTCGACTGGGTGAACCGATTTTGATGATTCTTCTTTTATTTGAAAGCTGGTGCTTCCCGTGTGGTCCCATTTCAATTTGGTTCAGTTCTGACAATGGAATCCTTGAGAAAACCATATATAAGTCTTTTATGGAATAGTTTTTTTTCTTGAACTCGGTTGTTTGTTATAATTTATTTAATTTTGTAATACGTTATCAGGGATACTGCAAAAGACATAGGGTCCCTTTTATCCCAAAAAAGTTCTGGGGATAGGAAATATAAATATATAATCACCGTCTTGATTGTGGCAAAACTGACAGCAAAACCTACCGTGTAATGGACGCCTAAGATGTGGTTGAGTTCCGTTCCGTTATCATAATATATCATACATAATATGTTATGGTAGGCAGAGTAAAAATATTAGGTATTTAGAAACTTAGCATTTACATGTTTCTCAAGTTTAAATTATGATTCATAATGTTTTGTTAGAATATAATAATAATAATAGTCATTTATTTCAGGTTGTCAACCCATATGTTGTTAGTAATACAATAAGTGCTTACCCTAATGTTAATATCCATACAACAAACTTACATTTTATTGTTACATGTCAATTTTTGAATAAAAATCATGTCAATGTCAATGTATTATATACTAGCAGCGCCCCGCGGTTTCACCCGCGTAAGTCCCGATCCCGTGGGAATATCGGGATAAAAAGTAGCCTATGCGTCAATCCAGATCTCCAGCTATCTAGATACCAAGTTTCATCGCATTCGGTTCAGTGGTTTTTGCGTGAAAGAGTAACAAACATCCATCCATCCATCCAAACTTTCACATTTATAATATTAGTGGGACTATTTCATATAATTCTTTTATTATTAAATTCTGGCATTTGTTTAACCTCTTTAAAAATGAATGTGTACGCTTTCTCATTATATATAATGTGTGGAAATAATTCATTATAAATACTGTTATTTTTACTGCACCGACTCAGATTAATCTCACATTATTTAGACTGCTACTAACTTTTGTCTGCAGCTTTGGTCGCATTCAAATTATTTTGCTACTAGCAGCGCCCCGCGGTTTCACCCGCGTAAGTCCCGATCCCGTGGGATTATCGGGATAAAAAGTAGCCTATGCGTCAATCCAGGTCTCCAGCTATCTAGATACCAAGTTTCATCGCAATCGGTTCAGTGGTTTTTGCGTGAAAGAGTAACAAACATCCATCCACCCATCCATACATCCATCCATCCAAACTTTCACATTTATAATATTAGTAGGATTTCTCGGGAAGACCGTTTAAAAGCTCATACTAAGACTCTAGCAACGGTGTTATGTGAATAAATGATAGAAAGCTCAGAAGTCAATACTTATAGGACTTTATTTATTTTATCGTGGGAGAGCCATGCTTCGGCACGTATGAGCCGAAAAACCGGCAGTGAAGCAATGTTTGCATTGCTTTTCGCCGAGTGAGTGAGGTTACCGGAGGCCCTAACCCTCCCCTCTCTCCCTTCTCCCCCTTCTCCCCCTTTTCCACCCTTTCCCTACTCCCACCTTAAAGACCGGCAACGCACTTGTGACTCTTGAGTTGCAGGTGCCCATGGGCAGCGGTAGTCATTTACCATCAGGTGACCCGTCTGCTCGTTTGCCCCCTATACCATAAAACAAAATATGCTAATTTAATAAGAGGCAGTTTCCCCACTGGAGAAACAGTTCTCTCCTGTCAATAAAATACCTACAATAAATCTGTTAAGGGCTGTCAATCACAAGATATTAAAAAGTAAAATAAAAAACCACAATGATCGATTGGGAATTTAGGCATGGCATTAAATGCTTATTAAGAGTCAATAATGAGTTTCTCTGAAAATGCTCAGGATAAAAATATTGATTAAACTTTTTTTATTTTTCCAGTTAAAAGAAGAAGAAAATATGAAAGGAGTTGTATCAATGAATGAGACATATGAGTTGAAAATATTCTCCAATGATGCTGAGGTAAGACATTTTAATTTAACCTTTCTTCATATTATATGTGTCTAGTCCCACAAAAGATGCATTTAATAGTGTACCCTACGTTTGAACATGATTTTGACTCACTTTAAAACGTCGAATTGAATTGAAATTTGGCACCTTTATCAAGGACTGATGACAATATAATAATTTGATAAATTTGTCCGATTATCCTGATCAGGATCTTCAGGATTAACGATTTTTCCCATATCTGATAACACGGTAGTGTCTTGTGCCACGTACTAAGACGTGTACACGCCTGCTGCCTTCCTTGGATATGATAGCTGTTTCTCAGGCTCCTTCTCCGGAATCGAACCCTAATTTAAAGACTAAAAAAGCAAAAATAAATAACAGCTTAAAGACCTAAAAAACACGCTTTTGTAATTAGTTAAACTAAAAAGTAGAAAATAATTTTTAATAAGTTAAAAAATAAATACAAAGCGTAAAAAAACCGTGGGGTGCTTTTTAAAATATTATATAATAACTTTACTTTTACCAATATCAATACAAACAAATAAAATTGAAGTGTCTGTTTGTAATGTCAAAATACTAGTTTTTTTTTTAACTCATACAGTTATTTGCACGATAACTATGCCTAAATATCAGTTTTTAAAATTTGTGTCTGTCTGTTTGTTCCGCCTAATCTCTGGAACGGGTGGACCGATTTCCATTAGACTTTCACTGGCAGATAGCTGGTGTTATAAAGAGTAACTTTTATTTTTGAAAAATAATTAGGGTACCGCGCAAATTATATAAATATACACAGCGAGCGAAGCCGGGAACTGCTAGTATTAATGTTAAATAAAATAAAATGACTGACTCATCAACTCCCACCGCGTTGAGTGCTGTGGGTTCGATCTCCCATGTGAGGATAATGATGCTTTTGTATGTATATACCTACCCTACCTATCTAATACACTCGAGAGCAAAGTATCCGGGTCACATAAAATACCTAAAATCGCGGAAGCTAAGAATCAAAGAATAATTAAATACTCCTTAATGTTCCACCCTTAGCGGTGGAATATTTATCAAATTTACTTAAATAGGACCAACCCAATCGATTTTTTTTTAATATTGAAAAAGATCCCCAATTCGAGAAGATAACGCATAACATAACATCTACTTTTTGAACTCGGTTAAAAAAAGAATATGGCGCTACAAAGCAAAAATGAAATCTAGTCTAGTAGAAACACAGTATTTTTTTAAACGCAGAAGACCGAAAAAAAATTTTAGACACTGTTAGTCAATCAAGAAATGCCAACCAATAATTCTATAATACTCTAATTATTTTTCCATTTTCCGGAACTGGCAACCCTAAACGAATTTATACCACACTGCCTTCTTCCAACGAACTACAATAATATCCTAACATCAATATTTTAGCTTTGCAATAACATCATGTACCTTTTTCCTTAGCAGACTCAAGTAGCTATTATTAGATACATTCCATCGTTGAGGTCAAATGCCTAGTGCATATCTAAGTTACAGCCGTGAACAAAAACCCCTTTGTGTCCCTATCACAGGAACTAGAGACACCTCATGGCCTTTATTTAAAAATATATGTTGTTATGATAATATCTTTTGTCATGTACCTACATGTATTTGTAGTAGAATCTTGATAGCGACATTTTTATTACCATTTTTGTAAATGGCAATTACTTGACAGATTACGTAGTTAGGTACGTTAAGTCATTGATTTATAAATCAATGCGTTTAGTTTACGATTGTCAATCAATTAATTATGGATTTATTTGTATGTCCTAGATATCACCTCGTGAGTGGCTCGTGGCTAAGTGGTAACCGAGTAGGTTAGCACATTACAAAGTTAAGGAATACTAGCCACGTCAGTCTAGAATGGGAGACCATACTTAATACATTGAAACCCCTCCGTGCCTCGGACATCAAGTTAAACCGTCGCCGTCGGTTCCGGGTACCATACAAACATCTGAGACATTCGTTAGGGGTAATTGGAGCCCTAAAAAGTCCGACAACCTGGTCTAACTACAGAACTTCGATATCGCCTAGTACTTGGATTGTGGAGGTCGCTGATGGCAGTCGCTTCACGTACAATATCTAAGTTCGGCAGTATCGTAGTTAGACTGAAAGCCGACCCCAATCTAGTCGGGAAAAGGCGCGGAGGATGATGATGAGAGATCGTCTGGTGGTTGAATTTCGAACATAATTCATTAAGTTTTGAATGTTTTCTTTTATTTTATTGGCCAGTTTCAACGAACTGCTTTCTGTACCATATCAGTTCAGTTATTCAGTTACAGTTCACGTAATTTAAAAAGAAAAAAACCATCTGATCTAATTTTTTTTTTATATCACTAAAACTAATAAAGGAATTTGGTTGACAAACATAGAAGATATTATTCTTAACTGTTTTGTCTTGCTTATTGAGCGATATTTATGAGCCTTACATAAATCTATTATAATGTGAGGCTCAAAGAATAAAAACACTCATTTAGCGAAAGCGGAGACGTCCTTTAACATACTTTCCTCTTCTAGAAGTAGTTTAGCTTAGATGTATGTAAGTACTCGCTTTGCTCGCGTGAATTTAGATTTTGTCAGTCAAAACTACTTTTTTCTGGATGTACGTCCTTTTCTGTACCCCTGAGAACGTGGCAAAAAATTTGGAAGAGCCACGCTTCGGCACGTATGGCCTGGCTCGACCGAAGCCCACGACCGTATAGAAAACCGGCAGTTTCGCCGAGTGAGTGCGTTTACCGGAGGCCTTAACCCTTCCCTCACCCCCTCTTCCCTTCCCCTACTCCCACCTTAAAGGCCGGCAACGCATTTGTGAATCTTGAGTTGCAGGTGACCATGGGTGGCAGTAGTCACTTACCATCAGGTGACCCGTCTGCTCGCTTGCCCACATCCCATAAAAAAAAAACATATCAGTTTAGCAGTTAAGGTGTAAAAACGTTACAAAGAAACAAACCATTTATAAATTATTAGCCGTTTCCGGCTGTTTCACCTGTGTTAATGGTGACTGCTACGCTCCTAAAGTCCGTAGCGTGACATTACATACCCTATATACCTACTTTCCTCAATGAATACTCTATCCAATAGAAAAATAATTATTCAAATATGACTGATAGTTCTTGAGATTACCGCGTTTAAACAACCAAAAAACTCTTCAGCTTTATTATATTAGTATCTAGATAACCTTTGTTAGAATGATGCTAATGAATTGTAGTGACTTGTATAAATATATTAGATCTTTGTGTTACACGGTCGTTTTAAAATTATTTGTCTAGTTATTTGATCTAGATATTCTTTTATCAATGGACTAGCTTTTGCCTTCGTAAAAGTTATTTTTCTATCCCTCAGGAACTTCTTTTCTGTACCCCTGAACCTGAAACATGTATACATAATTCCATGACGATCAGTTCAGTAGTTAAGTTGTAAAGGTAAAAATTGCGACTTTGGGTTCTATGCTAATTACATAACGCTTATTTTTGAATCTTTCATCAAAAACCGCGTACGCGCAGCCACGTGGTAGCCACTGCGCAGCCGCTGCGCAGTCTACACTCAGCGCACAGGTCACCTCTACGTTGCTACTGTGTCTATCATTTTGTTTTATGCTGCGACACACGGCCTTTGTACGATATCCTCAGAAACATTAATTTCGTTAATAGAATAGACGGATATTTTGTGAGACAAAACCAAAACTTGACAGGCCTGGAACGAGCTATGTATTATATCTTCTATATATTAATACGTGAAGCGAAAACTTTGGATCCCTTTTTACGAAAATTGGGCGGACGGAGGAGTATGAAATTTCGCACACTTATAGTTTATACAGAGAAGAAGTGACGAATGCTAAAATTTTTGAACAATATTTGCTACAAAGTTAAAAAAAATGCCAAAACGGGTACATACAGCTGTGAGTGTCCAGTATATATTTTGACCTGGCATGGTACAAAAGTCTAAACAATGACAGGTCAAGTAATATTGGCCAATGAAATAAACCATGGTCGGAATTCGACTACCACGCGATCTCTAGTATATATAATTATAAGTATGTATTATATAATAATTTAATTCAAGTCTAGAAGATCGATATTTTACTACTATGAAAAATATTGTATTTCCACGTAGCAATAATAATGATTACTAGAGATCGCGTGGTGGTCGAATTTCGACCATGGTTTATTTCATTGGCCAATATTACTTGACCTGTCATTGTGTAGACTTTTGTACCATGACAGGCCAAAATATATACTGGACACTTATAACTTTATGTACCCGTTTTTGCAATGTTTTTAACTTTATGGCAAATATTGTTTAAAAAATTTTAGCTTTCTGCACTTCTTCTATATATAAACAGTAAATTTTCCGTTAGGTACTACGTCTGCGAAATTTTCTTAAAAGGGGTACAAAAAATTCTCTTTGCGTATTAATATAATGATAATAACATTTATATTCGCTTATATAGAATGTGTGGACTGTAGTACCTTCGTATGCGTTGTTTATAGCAGCCCAAACAGCTGCGCGTACGTGGCGAGAAAGCGATTGCGGCGGCGTGTTCGCCCTTCAAACAAAGACTAAAGATAATATTTGTTAGGATGATGTTAATGAACTGTAGTGACTTGAATAAACATGTTAGATCATGTGTTACACGTTCGTTTCAATATTTTGTATCTATTTCTTTGATTTAAATGTTCTTTTATCAAATGACGTTACTGTTTCGCTAAGCATTACACAGTGGACTAAATGTAGGGCGACGAAAACTGGAACTGTTCCAGTTTTCGTCATTCGTCATATACATAAGGTTAGGGCTGCCATCCGTCTGGGTTTCCCTGGATTTGTCCTAGTTTAGAGGGCGTCCGGGGAGCGTCCGGGCGAGGTTTTCAAAAAGTGTCCGGGTAAAACCCTGTGCCAGGGAATAATTATAATTGTTAGATGAATCGTTAACAAGCCAAAAATTTAAATGGAATAGGCATATTTTTTAAGGTGTCCGGGAAAGAATCTCGATTTCACCCATGTGTCCGGATTTTTTTAAAGTTTTTGTCCGTCGGTAATTTAAGTGATGGCAGGCCTACATAAGGTTCATATGATCGTATCATCATTTTGATATTAGAATAACATAGGCGTACCCAGCTTTTTCAGCCGTAGCCCGGAGCACTTGTTTTGCGGCCCGAACAGGCAAAATTATACCAATTAAAATTATTTCGATGTATACGCTACACTTAATATGATAAGGTTAATATACTGCCATAAGCTAACCTTATTATATTGAGATCAAGCTATTTGAATCGGATAAATTTATGTTCCTTGACATTGGTCCCGATTCTATTGTACACTCGACTAAACTAAAACCTGACTTAATTTCTTCATATAAATCAACCTTGTCAACAACCACTAAATTTCACTAAAACCTTTCAACATATACTCAACTTTATTTCCACGCAGCGAGAGTCCCCATTTATTCAAATGCCGTATAACTGCCGTATAAAAACTTGTTCAAAACGAACTAAGATGACGTTATTTTAATCGACGCCTACGAAGACGCTTACTAAAAACACAGAGCAAAAGAGATGGCATTCAACGGATACCGGCTCTCGCTACGTGGTATTAAAGTTTATTTAAGCGTGTCAGACTTTAGTCGACAAATAAATTGCTTATTTCGATAGCGACATATGTTACCTACTTGTTAAAATTTGAAATAAGACCTTGTTTCAAAGTGTACAAGGTTTACATTTTGTATGAAGAAAATTTAGTCAATTATAGTCAAGAGAGTAATACAACAGAATTGACACCATTAACATTATATTATATACAAATAAGCAGTTACAAAATTGGTCACTGTTGTAGAAATTAACAGACATGATAGGCACTTCAATACTACTTTAGTGGGTACTTAAATAGTATCTACTCCTTACAGAACTACAGATCAGGGGCGGCCTTAGGCATTGCGAGGCCCCGGGCGATAGATCTTTGCGAGGCCCTATTGTCGTTTGAGGAATTTATGTGAATTGAACCTATATTTAATTTTAACCTATATTTAAGCATTAGTAAATGTTTAATGAAAAATGTAATAAAAAAAATTGTACATAGGAAATTGACAAAACTTTTATGTCAATTTCCTTCACTTTTCTATGGAACGGTATTCACTAACCAATTGACGATCTGTTTTATTTTCCGCTAAATCTTTCAAAGCGTCACATATATCGCTTAGTTGATATTTAACGGCCTATCGACTCTACCCAGAATTCCCACGTAGTTTCAGATAGCAGATTTGACTTGAGCCAGCAAAGAGTTTTTTTCTCCGTGGATGGTTGTGCGAGGGCGCAAGGCCCCTGCAAGAGCGAGGTCCCGGGCGGTTGCCCTGCTTGCCACCCCCTAAGGCCGCCACTGCTACAGATTGAACCAATAATATTATGATTGAACGAAATTTAGAGACCATTCGTAGGAACAACAATTTTTTTAGTTCACTGACGTTGCAGAGAGCACTTCAAACTACTCATTTTGCCCTCATCTATGGGTTTTCTTGACATTCCTCATACCAAGTTACAGAGGGCAGTTTAGAGGGCAATGGCAGCTTATTAACATCGTTATAATCTATACAAATAAATAAAATTGTAGTGTTGTGTTGTGTCTGTTTTTAAGGTCATAATACTACATAGCATATAACTAAATGCGTCTAAATGTTTACATGGTAAACATACCAAAAAAATTTTTTTTTTGTCTGTCTGTCTATTTGTTTCGCCTAATCTCCGAAACGGGTGGACCGATATACCCGAGACTTTCACTAGCGAACGGGCAGATAGCTGGTTTTATAAGGAGTGACTGAGGCTACTTTTATTTTGGTAAAAGAATTAGGGTTCCGCGCATAATATATAAATATGTACACGCGAACGAAACCCAGGATCAGCTAGTAACGAATAAAACTAGTAGCATTATATAAATTAAAAACAAAAACGTTAATATTTATTATTTGCATGGAAAAAAATGATCAAACAATTATGTATTTACACATTAACGCGATGACGAAATACGTAATAGGTACGAAATAGGTAATTAAACTAACAAGGCAATTCAGAGGCAGGGTATAGAGGGCAAACGAGCAGACGGGTCACCTGATGGTAAGTGACTACCGTCGCCCATGGACACCTGCAACTCAAAAGTCACAAGTGCGTTGCCGACCTTTGAGATGGAGTACGCTCTTTTCTTGAAGGTTTGAAGGTCATATCGGTCCGGAAATACTGACAATTTGTTCCAGAGATTGGTTGTATTGACTGAGAGAGGTGGATTGCCAATTATCCAGGTGATCGGGATGAAAGTTTTGTCGCGTTCAACGATGCCGAAACGTTTGCGGCCGGTATAAATCCGAACAATTCCTCGGAGCACTCCCCATGATACATGCGATAGCATAATACCTACTTCGGTAATACCTATTTCGTGATCGCTATAATACCCGTGTAAATACATGATTAAAAAATGGAACGTGAAAGTTTAAAAGTTAGAATTATTAAACAGTTTTGATTTTACAATACAGAATATATATTATATAGCATTGGATTGTATCTATGTTAAACAGAAATGGCGGGATCAAGGCGTGGAGTTCCTTCAGTTGGCAACCACAGATATATTTGAAACGCCGGACCAAGACAAACTGTTTGAAGGTGTCACCTTTATCAACAGGTATGTTTGCAATATTCCAGTACAGTGTGACATTGACAAAGCATACAAGGGCGGCCCTAGGGCGGTGCGAGCGCCGTCATGCGGGGGGCGCCAAAATCAATAGATCGGGGGCGCAACAACCCTCAAAAGTAGGGGGTGTCCAAATATTTTTTGAGGATTAAAAAAAACAGTCATTAAAGGCCCATACACACATATCAGTGAAGTCACAGTTCCGGCACAGTACCGCCACTGTAGTAATTATTCTTTCATACATTCTCTATGAACGTATCTACACCTCTGTGTCAGTGACGGCACTGTCACTGAGAGCACTTTAATAATTATTACGGTGGCGGTACTGTGCCGGAACTGTGACTGCACTGTGTGAATGAATATGTGTGAATCATGGAGGACTAAAAGAAAAAAGGTCATCATTTTTTTTACGGTGAACAACATAGCAAAACTAAGGTTTTGAAATTATAGGGGGTCCACTTTGGGGTCTCGCACTATCTAAAAATTTAGCTAGGGCCGCCACTGGAACCATAGTTCATTTCACTGGAGAGGCTTGAGACGCTTCACGCGCGTGCTCAGAGGTGAATGAGGTTGATATTCATTGTTAGAATAAAATAAACTTAATTGTACATCAAAATATTTTTTTACAGTTAATAATAAAGTATAATAATAAATAATAGGCACAGTAGGAGGTTGCTAAGAGGTAACCGAGCAGGTTAGCACATTACAAGGTTAAGGAATACTAGTCAGGTCAGTCTTAGAATGGGTGGCCATTCTTAACACATTGACTTTTATTTCATTTACCAATATTACTTGAACTGTTGTTGTAAATACTTTATAGTCTATATGTTGACCATGATAAGTCAACATATAGACTGGACCCCTGTAGCCATTTTCACATAATTTTTAACACATAGTAGGTAGATGCAGAGAACTTAGCTTCGTAGCCGTGTTGAGGTGGTAAGAGGCAGTTATTACACGGCGCGGTATATATAGGCCCCAAGGGCGTGGTGCGGCGCGGGGAAGTCTCAGGGCTTAGTGGGGAGTTCGGTAGGAGGGCGCAGGATGACGCTGAGGTTTAGGGCCTCCGGTAACCTCACTCCACGCGGCGAAAAGCAATGCAATCATTGCTTCACTGCCGGTTTTCCTGTGAGGTCGTGGCATCACTCCGGCGAGCCGGCCCATACGTGCCGAAGCATGGCTCTCCCACGAACACTGTGTGTGCTAAGTGTCCATAGTGGCTCTATCAGAACTTCCTACTTCGCCGTATTTGGTGACAAATGGTACCCTTGTGTTATTACACAAGGGCACCATTTGTCTAGGCCTAGAAAAATTTTGGATGGTGATGATTTGTCATCATCCTGTATATAAACTTTAAGTATTCAATAACACACTCCTCCGCACCCGAAATTGCTTTAAAAATTTGTACAAAGAAGTTTCTTTACGTATCAAATTATAGATAGATTCCTGCTTAGACAATTATTGTTGTACAAATATGTTGTACAACGGTTTCTTTTCAGATTCCTGCCAGCAGAGAGCAAGCTGCCAGGTGTACCGACAGACCGAGAGCAGGTCAACAGTGGCACCGTGTACGTCCACTGTAAAGCTGGTCGAACCAGGAGTGCTACACTCGTCGGATGTTACCTTATGATGGTGAGACGCACTTAGAGAAAGCATTAGACGACCTGCAAAATCAAAGGTCGTGAGTTCGATTCCCGGTTCACTCAATGCCTATTAGGTGCTAAAAAAATATCTAAGTATGTTTATCTGTGTCGGCTACCTCGTGCTATCAGAAGGAACAGATTGTGTCTTTTGGACACCCGGTTGGAACGAAGTTACTTTCGCTATATATAAATATATTTAATAGATTGAATAAATTGTATAAAAATATAGTAAATATTGTAAAAAAACTGAATTAAAATTGCGTCATCTATGAAAGTTGCACGAACTAATCACTACATATCATTATAAAACAAAGTCCCCTGTCGCGTCTGTCTGTCTGTTGGCGATAAACTAAAAAACTACTGAACGGATTTTCATTATTTTTTCACCAATAGACAGAGTGATTCACGAGGAAGGTGTAGGTGTATAATTTGATAACGTTTTGTGTAAATTGGTTGAAATATGATGATGAATGTTGAACATGTCTCTACTACCCGTGCGAAGCCGGGGCGGGTTGCTAGTATATGGATAATTAGTATCTCAACCTACATTAAATACACAATCTACAAATACAGTAATCCACAGATGGCGTAAATAAAATAAATCAACTCGCGGTCAGCATTTTTCGTTGCGCTAACACTTTTTTCCGCCGAGCGTCTGAAGTATAACGTGCGATAAGAAACTATATATACTATCGAATTTCAATCATCATGATCATCATCATTTCAGCTATAGAACGTCCACTGCTGGACATAGGCCTCCCTCAAAGACTTCCAAGAAACCATATATCCACCGAACACCTACACTCCTTACAAAATTATCGACCATAACTTGACACATCTCACACACGGCCGTCTGATCCCAAACTAGGCAGAGCCTGTACTATGGTAACCAGACTGCTGATAAACTTACTTATATATTTTTTTAAAATACATACATATTATAGATAAATTATCGTATGTATTTCCAGAAGCACGCTTGGTCCCCCAAGGAGGCCGTGAGCTACATGCGCTCGCGCCGGCCCCACGTGCTGCTCCACACCAAGCAGTGGGAAGCGCTCGACCTGTTCCACCGCCGGCATGTGACCCACTCGTGAGCCACCGACCTTATACCCAATACTATATAAGTAGACTAGTGTAAATGTCTGACTCGTGTACTTATTTTGCGGTGTTCCACATTAAGGTTGAGAATCGCTCGAATGCTTCGGTCGTCTTGATGGTCAGTAGTCACTGTGAGCTTAGAGAATAGAAATAAAAATAGTCATACAAAACCATTGCATAGAGTCGGACCGAGTACAGACTAGCGAGAACGAGAGAGAAGCCGTTTCACTTTTCTCACGCACTTATGTTATTCGAATAGAAGAGACAGACGAGAAATATATTTTGGTCCTTATTGCACACTAAGTAATAAATGATACCAGTAAAATAAAGAAGAGCTACAAATTTTGACTGGCCTGTTGGTCTAGTGGTTAGTGACTCTGACCGCTATGCTTATAGGTCGTGGGTTCAATTCCCACCTGAGTCTGGGTGTTCTTTGTGTCCGTTGTTTCTATGTTTGTAAAGTCCCCCGTGACACAGGAGTAATTCCTAATGCGGGAGTTGTCTTTTAAAAAAATAAAAATTATGCAAAAGGCGGTTTTTTGCTAGTCTGTAATGAACAATTTATCTATAGTATTGTTTTGTCTTTATAAGTAGACCTTCGCTTGTGGCGAAAGAGTCACCCACGACTATCATCGGACATGGCATTGGGCTGTAAGCCATCTATTTACATGATTCCCGCCCATAAGTGTAACACCACAAAGTGACTTCACTAAAAAAGTCAAACTTATGAAGAATACGTATTAAAAGACGGAACAGCTTTCTACCAATGTAAACCAGCTCAAACCCGGGCTGTGTCGTTTCAATCAGTGTTGTTGCGATAGCGATAGCCTATCGATAGTATCGTGGCCTTGAAAAACAGTGGTACTATCGATAGTCCTATCAAAATTATCGACTTCGATAATACTATCTATAGTATTGTTATCGATAGATAATATCGATACTGTCGATCTCTAGTAGGTAATAGTATTTTCTTAATGCTGTTTATTAATACTATTGATGTCTAGCAATAGTATTTTCTTAATTTTGACCATAGATAGTATTGGAAATGTCGAAATTTTCAATAGCACTATCCAGAAAGGTACTGTTTCTCAAGGTCAATTATTGATAGGGAAGCTATCGCAACAACACAGGTATGTTATGTACCAATAACCGTTCACGTCACCATCCACCAATTTTTTACGTTAAGTAAAAAATATATAGAATTACGATTGTGCACTAACAAGTCAAATCACTGACCTTTTAACAAATTTCATTCCCAGATGTTACCACTGGCTTTGTCAACACTGAGGATAAATGGGAAAAATAATCCCGACTGTCATCAGTAGTGATGTATGCCTCATACTTTCCCAGTTGTAGGTATTAAATACCCATAGTTTAAATTCCTGGCAGCCCTCTCTCTTACGAAATATTACCTTTATCAGTTCAGTTTGTCAGACTGTTCAAAATAATGAAATTCAAAACATTGCAGACCAGCCAGGGATTAGTGTAATTACCATTGATAACATTATAGTATGAATTTGAGAGCTGAAAAGAGACAGGTTTACACGAATAGCATAGAAATAGACGCCATTAATTTTGATACGACCCTAAACTTTGACCACACTCTGGTTATATGACGGAACGCGAGAGTTTAAAAATTAGTATTGTTAAAACGGTTTCTCAAACATCCACGGGCGTACCCAGCTTTTGCCCAGGGGAGCAAATTTTGTCATCCCAGGGGGGAGCAAACTTTAGTTTTGACGGTCTACGGGAAAATCAAAAATTTTACATACTACGTAAGCTTGCTAAAGCCAGGGGGGGGGCAGCTTCCCCCCCCCCCTGGTATGGTCATGCAAACATCCCTTCTGAGATATATACCCACTAGTTCACAAGAAAAATGCGTGTCGCTAGAACCTGTAGCGATCAGACTGATCAGTAATTATCAAAGTGTCTCCTACTGCTAACTGTGGTTATATAAATGTGTTATGTAAATATAAAATCTAAAACAACCAGTTTCGATTATTATTGTGCATTAGGTTTGGTGGATCTTACTATGAATGAGTGAATTTCCCATTGTGTGTCCTATGTTATGCTCAAATACATTTATTATTATTATTTGTAAATTGCCTTGTTTCTGACGGAGAATACACATATTATGTAGGTATTTCCTGTACAGTATTAATAAAAATAATAGTACAGAGTAGTTATTACAATCCAGAATGTATTATAATATATATTTTTGTTACGAATGTTTATTATTGTTGCTTTATTATAATAATAAATTATTCTAATAAGTCTGTGTATTTATTTCCCTGTCACCTAAACGTTAGTACATTCACATTCGGAATAAATTAATAAACTGCAGGTGTCCATGGGCGACGGTAGTCACTTACCATCAAATGACCCGTCTGCTCATTTGCCCCCTATACAGGGTGAATTTGTCATCACACTCCAAATTTTTTTGCAGGCACTAGGTATCTTCAAGGACATTTTTGCAAAAAAATTGCAAGATTTTTTTTTGTGATTTAGTCAAACATATAAATATGTTATACTAACTTTTGTCCCTATTCTCTACGTAAACCGATGTGCCCCTATATTTATCACTGGATAACTCGCACAATTTCAATAACCTGTGCCGTAAAACTATGGAATTATGAAGCTATTTTTATTTTATCACAAGATGTACAATTGTTAATGACTAAATTCAAATTTAAAGTCAAAGTCGCTAAAACGGTATAGTCCACGAGCCAGGTACAAATTTCATCAGTCATTTCCTCTCGGGCGATACTTCGTAAAATGCTTTAAAAAGTTGTTTCATGAAGCCTCGTGAACGTCAGCTGCGGTTCCGTCGGGGGGTTGAGGAGCAGCAGCCTCCCGCACACGTAGAAAAAAAATTTTTTTCAGTCATTTCCTCCCTATTGAAAATTGTATCAAATTATAGCAAAACCAATATCTTAAAGAAAAAGAAAAGTCAGCTGACTACAGAGTGGTGGATTATACGTCAGCTGGTCCCATGAATGTGAAAGAAATATGTTATAAGTTCAATGATTTATTCTCAATTGAAAATTTAGATGATTACAGTTTATATGCTATTGCGAATAAATAAAAATGTCAGCTGGCTGTATCCCGGTGGAAGCCTTTGCTCATATAAATAAAAAAAATGCATGTATCTTATAATTGATTTTAATAATATTGGATCAGATGAATAATATTGTAGAGAAACCGGTGTCGTGTCCCTCCTAACACAAAGGGAGGATCCTCCGACCAAGCTAGGTGATAGGCCTGGCGGAACCGCGGCCCAACGGTCAGTAATCAGGCTGGAGCGGTCACTGCAGGCGTGTGGTATCCCTGTTGAGGCCGAGCATGCTGGCTGGCTGAGACTTGATTACCGCTTATTACTGTAGGAGTGTATACGACGGTGGCGATGATGATGTTGCTGGTCTGCTCTTTGAGGGCGGCTTCCAACCACGTCGGGGTCACCACTGCGGAGGAACGGGTGTTATGTCTCTCCAACACAAATGGAGAATCCTCCGATCAGGCGAGGTAATCATGCCTGGCGGACCTCGGCCCAACGGTTGATGTTCCTTCACGATAAGAATGCAAAATACTCAAAATGCAGTGAACACAACCGAGCAAAATTAGACCACTCTCTTCGTCGCATATTTCTAATCTGTTTTCTTTCCATTCTGCGTCTTTTGGAAACCTACAACAAGAAAAGTTTCAGAATTGTAGCAATTCACTCATAACCTCGAAGTGTTAATATTGTAGAAGATTTTCAATTTACAAACACAAAAACATTCAGAAGTTCCCTTTGACTTATTCTAGTACCATTAATTGCTACATTTGCTACCTCATTGTTATTGGCGCTGTTGCAAATATATAATCATACATATTGATAAGTAAGGACCCTTTCAGAAATCGATATGTTAATGATCTAAGTTACAACACTATACGGGTACATAAAACGTCAGTCGCGATCTATTTTTATCTAAATTCTTCTCAAAATAATTTTCAATAGTAATTAACGGAATTAATGGGTGTGTCATAGTTGAACATAACGATCAGTCACAGTTTGGCATACTTTACAAATCCTAATAAAACGTAATTTGGCTGATAATTATCAATTTACTGAGTATGACTTACCGATGGAAGGATATTTTTTGACCGCATTCAGTTAAAACGCCCATCCGGCTTCTGCAGCTGGTAGTCGCTCAAAATATAGTCATTTTCTTTCATCTTGAGCACAAACAATAAACCACACAATAGGTTTCTGCAATATTATTTACGAAAAACACTTAACACGTCCAGACCACCACCTGACTGATAGAAATTCAACAAACGGCGCGTTGCATTTGAAACGAAACCGTCGACATGTTTTGTACTCTTACTTAAAACGTTCCCTCTATAGTAATTATAGCTCTTTGAATAATACTTAAATTTCAGCTGACATCCGTCGTTGACAACTGTTAACGAAAACGCATAATTAAAATTAAAAGTATGTAAGTTAATGTAATTTTAAATAAAACTTTGTAGTGAAAATCGCTCGTATCCAAGTCTCTACAAAAAACATTTTTTTTTTAATCTGGCAATACTGTTAACTATAATCTATGCAGTCTCCCGCCATTTTTTTTTCATTTATGTTGTCTAAATTATTGATACCCTCAAAACACTTGTATACTTAACATGCATTATTAAATTAAAAATAAATTATTTCTGGCACCATAGAGTTTAAACAACAAAGTATGAGTAGGTACATAATACTAAAGCTGCAATTACAGGAAAATTGTGTTAAAGACAACAATTATTTATTGAGTAATTATCTAAAGGGAAATTAAGTAGAGCTACCATCCCTGCATGTATCTGCATTCAGTGGTACGACGAGGAATGACAATTCCTCCTCGTGCCACTGGTGGAACAAGTTGGTGGAACGACGAGGAAGAAGGGGAAAAATTCATACAGAGCCAAACATAGCACCTCCTCCTTTTTTAAGTCGGTTAGAAGGCATCATCATCAGTGTTTAGTTCGTTTATATAAATTTCAAACAATGTTAACACCGGTTTTTATTGCACTGAAATCGATTTCGTCTGTTTGACTACTAATCTCCACCTAAGTCACCAACCGGTCCAATTAGTACCAATCGACACGTTTCATAAAAAGTCCCCACAAATTATCGATTTTTAAATATAATAGTATTGTACATAATTAGTTTATTTACCTATACGAATTTTCCTAGATATTTAGGTTTCTGAAATAAGTTAGACTTGAAAATATATTATACTAGCAACCCGCCCCGGCTTCGCACGGGTACAAATTATACACCTAAACCTTCCTCATGAATCACTCTGTCTATTAGTGAAAACCGCATGAAAATCCGTATGGTAGTTTTTCGTTTATCGCGAACAGACAGACAGACGGACGCGGCGGAGGACTTTGTTTTATAATATGTAGTGATTAAAGCTTCCCTTTATTAATTAAACAGTAATGTGGCAATTTAAGGGAAAATGATAGAGAATAAAAAATTATTAACACTTTATTATAAACTACCTACATTGAATATTACATGTCAGCAATAAAAAATAAAAATATTTTTTTTTCATTTTAACGTCAGATCAGTTGGAAACTTTATAAAACTTTCTCCTGTAAACCACAACTTTTAGGCGTAGGGACCGTCGAAAAGGTATTCATTATAGCTAAAGATTAAGAATTAATTAATTAAAATTATTGTATTATATATTATTACGTAATTGTAAAACGAAAGCTACTGAAATATTTTCCCTCAGTGATAACAGATTGTCATTATAAAATGTACCTACTTGTGACATTTGATAATAAGTACATGTTATACATAGTATCCTAGTCAAATATTTTACAGTTAACATTTTTTTATTTAAAAATGCATAAATAATACATTTTAAAAATAATGCAAAGTTAATTTTTTTTACAAATATAATTGTTGCGGAGCAGGTTACTACAAAGCCTCGTACATTTATGAGGTATATTTCGAAGAAAGATAATTAAAATATGAAGTAAGGAAGAAAAAGAAAAATCTTAACTAGGAAGTAACCTTAACTAACAAAAGAGATATTTATGGGAAATCAGTAATATTATGTAGATAAAGGTACATTGAAACGGACAATTATTACATTTCTAACAAAAGTTGAAAGCTAAAAATAATAAGAGTTCCTGCAATTTTGTTACAAAATTCTATCCTTCTATACATCTTTTTGAGTTTAAATAACAATAAATTTACATCATTACTTTTCAAGTTTGCTAGTGCGCTTGTCCTTTTTAAGTCAAAATTTATTTATTTTTATTTTTTTTATAGGACAGCAACACATTTTTATTAACGAATAAACTATTCCTCAATTTTTACAACTACATTCACGCCTACGCAACATGTTACTAAAAATATGAACCAACCTATCCCAGAACGCCGGCTTGGCTAATGAAACAGTCTACGAGAAACAAATAAAAGAAACAAAACAAGTAACTACATTTTATTCTAATCATAAATTAACAATACCGACATCTTATCATCACAATATGGTAACAATTGAACAAATGATTTATCATCAATTCATTAAATACATAAACATACTCGATGCAAAACAATATTTCCAAAACTTATGCTTTAAGTACATCTAAGTGAACAGTTTACGCCGTCAATAAAACTTTTCTAATCACGTTTATTTAAACTATTCAATAGATAAATATTATTACTAAAAGAATAGCTATGTGATTATATTAGATTAATCTTATTGAACAGCTTCAGTTGCTCTTAAAATGTTGACAATTTTTATTGTATGGCAACATTATTTAAAAAGATGACAATACTGTGTTCAACACTCAAGTAAAGTCTAACCCTATTTGAAAGTTTCATATAATTAAGCCTTTTGAGAGTCAGACTTAATAGTCCAGATTTGTCGAATTGTATTGGAAAGTCCAATGTCGTGGGTGATGATGTAAAAGAGACCACCGAGAGTAGAAATAGTGAGTAGGTACACAAGGCCTAAGGCCAATTTTGGGATTATGGGTCCGAATATGCTTGCGCGAACGTAGTCTACTGCTATCGCCTCCAGGCCCCTGTAAAAAAAAATATTAGATATTAGGTTATATTGACTGAATATGTTAGATTTCAGTAACTTTTGAACTTGCACAACATTTTTACATTTTTACTATTTTTTACATTTTCATACATTTTACAGATATATAAAAACACAACCATACATTTTTTGTATTACATACAATACAATTATAAATAATGTATCTATTTTTTATTTTATTTGAATTTTAAAATGATATTTTATCATAATTTTAGATTGTACCTGATGTTGTCACTAAATAGTTAATGTAATGTTGCAACACCCGAAATGGGTAACTGTTAAATCTATTTTTGCAAAACATGTCATGTTACACAGTTTTATGAAATATATGCCAATGTCTACACTACATTTTACAATGCCCTAAATGCTAGATTATGCCGAATCAATCGGTCACAGATAACAAAATAACATACTAAATTTCATACCATGTTTCATTTCAGAGACGTATTTATTTTACCTATCGGAAATCATTTGACTGACTGACTAAAGGTTAACAAGAACTTAGATCATTTCACTAAATTACGAAGGCTGCGGTCTTTGATTTTATATACCTGTCTAGATGACATATTCGGCCGCACAGAACGGCGCTCGAAAAGTCGAATATATTAAATACACATGTACTCTAAAAGACGCGCGTTTCATAGACGTCATTGTCATTTGAATCTGTAATCGGCGGCGAGTTAACGAAAAACAATTAATCATGCCGGTTTGTACTATTAAATTGTGTCGAAACTATCCTGGAAAAACTTATATCAACACTAAGATTACTTTTCATCGGTAAATTTGTTTTAATTTACACTATTTTCTGAGAAAAAATGATACTTTATTTCAATATTTCGTAGCTATGACAGGTTAGCCGGTGTTGTCAGTTTATTACGACTAAAACTATGGGTAATCATAAACCAGGACGCTATTCCTGTTTTGTACTATTAAAAAAGGCTATCGCTGAAGAAAATGATACCTTATTCTAGTTCACCTCTAAATCTAACCAAATATAATAATCTACGAATGAGACTTTTTACTAAGCTAAGAACATTAATTATATTAATACTAGAAGCTCTTTAGACTTCTAACTAGACCTTAGCAAAATATGGATAGACACCAAGCCAAAGTTGTTATTTCGTTGCAGAATGATGGGTGATGGATGGCTTAGAGACGAGGTTCTTTCTTCTATTGTCACACGTGCTTTGCTTTTAGTTTTAAAGAGGAGTATGAGTTATTTTGCCGGAATCTGCCAGCACACAGACACACCCGCTAGTATTTACGGTTGACTTAGAAAATGTTGTGGTCTTTGCTGCAGATGTAAGTGCAACAAAACCACGTAGGTATGTCATACTTTGTCCTCGAGATGACATACGAAAATTTGGCTTGAACGACATTCAGATAAAAACCGCTAATGAATTGATTCTTGGCCGTCCTATAATGTCCTAATTGGCAAACCTAAACACTTGTAAAGGAGAAGGAAACACTTAGGAGACGTTGGAAATTTTGATAGGAATGGTTAAATAAATTGCAGGATTCTTGAATATCGAAACCTAACTTAGAAGCACATCTTAAGGTGGGTACTGACCGGCGTTACACGGCGTAATGTAACATGTTACAAAGCGAACATTCGTGTCAGTACGGGTAAACTAGCGAGCAGCGAGCCGCTCGTTGCTCACTCCAGTGCTGCACCCGGCTGTCGGTTTTATTGCGAATCCTTTGAGTGTTACGTGATTCAGTCAGTAGGTACGCCGCGGTGAGTCTTCACGAGCATACGTAACACAAGCGTCGATTACTCGGGGCCCGTATTGTATGATTACATAAAGATGGAGTGGGTACAAAGAAAAATCTCAAAAAAAACAAATATAGGTAGAGAAGAATTTCTTTTATGGACCCCAGTTCATCCAGAACATCATAACAAAATAAAGAAAAAAGATGCTTGGGTTAGATTGGCTTCATCGTCCGACATCTTGACTGCGAGAGTCAACGAATCTGGAGCACAGGCGAGCTACGAGCATGTAACACGTATTTTAAGCACACGGCGTAACCTAATATTACGTCACGTAACGCCGGTCAGTACCCACCTTTATAAGCATCAAAAACTCGCAGTACGACAGAAGCGAGGGCGAGGGAAGGTAGGATAAGGAAACCTGGGGTCTGTGCACACTTCCCGGCTCTGCCGGGAGTTGTCAAATAAGCAATGGTAATTTTAGATTGTAGTATATTACAGTCGTAGTTGCTGGCACGAGTCGTGTCCTGCAAATAACGCTCACGACTGAACTGATGAAACTAGTTTTATTATCATAGTTTTGATTTATATTCCATATCTTCATCACTTGTTTTGTTAACCTGAGCATGAAGTAGGAGTATTGAACGTCGAGATCGAATTTAAAAAAACTGCAGACCAAAAACAACCTAAAAGAAATAACACCGTTTAGCTATTCTCTACAAAAATAAAAAAAAAGGTCAAAAAATAAGTTCGATTCTACTTCCGATGAAATTCTAACCTCGTTATTTAGATATCTTAGTCTTATCTTTCTTCATGTTTCGCCAGATCCTCCAGAATCCCCGGCAGAGGCCGATGTCATTGAACACCAGGTAAAATAAGCCTCCCAATATTGAGACGGATAGGAAGTAGATGACCATCATTGCAACTTTTGGTATAAAGGACCCGAAGAGCAGCACGCGTATATACTCAACCACCATCGCTTCTAGACCCCTGAGGAATGGAAAGGTATGGGCGAAGGATACTTAACTTAGGATAACTTTTACTTTCAGTTTAACCAGGCTAGGTCGACTCCGCAGTCTAGTTATAAAGCTGCAAGTACACGGCGGGATCGTCTAATCGTTCAAAAATTCAGTGGGCAGCCGCACGCCGGCCGGGCCGCACGTTAGTACGATGCTCACTCACGAGCTGCGTCGCGTTATCCGTTCATAACAAGACTACCTAGTTATTAGTACTTAGCCTACGTTTATTTGTTTCCAAAACTAGAGTAATAGGCACACATAACTTACTAATAATTAAATATTCCGATTAATTAATTCTTTAAAAAAAGACAACCCTCGTCGCGATGTCGTAAGTTACGCGATAGAAAGGGAGGCAACTTCTAGGTGAATATAGCAGTAAGTAATTAGCGCTGTGCGACCTGAATTGCCACTATATTGGGTTGGAACAAGACTCGCTATTTATTTAAATTATTTGACGGAGTGAGACTTCCTACTATCATTTGCCCCATAGATTTATTTGAGTACGTAATACGTCCTGTGCGTTTCTCTTATACGTTCCTTCTGAATAAACGGACTATTAAAACGACTGCAACTTTTGAAATGCGACTGAATATTGTTAATAAAACCAAATACATGAAAACACGTAACATAAAATTTTAAAATAACTTTTAAACATACATTTAATTAACCAATAAAATCGATATTGACATTAATAAAAGTATATTTTTAATTTAACTTTTTAAAAATTACATTCAAAATTAAAACTTCGGTAATTCAGGGTTAGACTTGAATGGGCGGCCATTTCGGCTTTTGCATCGGGTTGCCCGTGTAGTCTTTTTGAATAAGGGAAGCTTTTTCTTAATTTTCAATAAGGGACCCGAAGCCAGTAGCATTAAACCACATTAAAGTGTCTCCTGGGATCGAACCACAAGATCAATCGGTCGGATGCAAAATATGAAAATAGATAAAATTATTAAACCGGTCACATGATTCATTAACAATTTTTCCATTAAAATACCGGAAAACAGATCTAATAAGACGGATAATTACTGAATATACTTCGACTACGGTGAGTGTGACGTGTAAGAACTTAATTTATAATCACACCCCATATGCCTAGCTATCTACAACCATTACAGTTTGAAGGTGCTAATTGCTGATCCTGAAAAATCGATTACAAAAAAATAACCCTGGTCCTCAAATTATTCGGCAGAAATTTTCAATGATTTTCCACTCAGAATGATGGTCTGAATACACTATTTCAGGAATCGGTACGGTGTCACTTACACCCTGTATAATATCACAGTGCAACCCGTAAGAGTGGAGCATAGCTTCTAACCAAACAATATGCAGTTCAGTAAATTATTATCTTCCACTTACCAGAAAGCATGCGCGCTGATGAGGATAGCGAGGATAGAGTCAGTAATCTTATTGGGCACCAGCAGAGCAATCGGAATGATTGGTATCATGGCGGCAGCGACTACCTTCTCAATAACCCACAGTTTGGCATGATCGTGCGGCTTCTCACCAGATTGTTGTACACTTGTCGTACGGAACGAACGCACCTAGAAATACCAATACATTACACCAAGTATAAACAGGAAAGTTGCAGAGTTATATAGACGTCAAAGCATAAAGGACTTCCCGATGTGGGAGAGCAGTGCTTCGGCACGTATGGGCCGGCTCGACCAGAGTGATACCACGGCCTCACAGAAAACCGGCAGTAAAGCAATGCTTGCATTGCATGTCACCGAGTGACTGAGTGTGGTGAGTGAGGCCCGAACTCTTCCCTTTCCGCCTCTTCTCCCTCTACCCATACTCTCCCGTTTCCCCTACTCTCACCTTAAGGGCCGGCAACGAACTTATGACTCTTGAGTTGCAGGCGCCCATGGGCGGCGGTCGTCACTTACTATCAGGTGACCAATCTGCTCGTTTGCCCTCTACCCATAAAAAAAATCCTTTTCCTTCCATTGTCTTACTTTCTTACCTACATTTCCCATTCAATATGCTCCCAATGTTCCCATCTTTAATTCCCAAAATTTCCCCGGATGACGGCAATAGGCTTGCCCCCTATTACATGGGTGGGACCAAATTATGGTTGGCACTGTTTAATATACCTCTGTCTACATCTTCAGGGAATCAGGAGTGAATGTATGTATGACAAAATATAAACATGTTTTAACTGTCGATCCATCGAAACATTGGTGTCAAAACTGAGCATTGGACGAAAGATATAAATAATAAAAAAAAATCAAAAAGGCTCCTCTAACACGTCTTTCGGCAGCACCTTCCGCATCCAAGTCAGTGGTCCTCTCAGTGTCTTTGACTTTTCTTTGTCAAACTTTAAAATCATGTTACGTAGAGAACATTCTATTTCACTATGACTATGACTACTATTCTATGACTGAAAAGTCTGAACACTCATAATAATTTGGGTTAGTTGCTTAACTTATTTTGTCCTCGTGAAGCTGCAAGAACCTGTCAAACACCGCGAGTTTTATTCGTAATCCGTTTGAGGTGTAATACCATACACGAACAACCGCGAGAATGAAAATGCTTCACTGTTCTATCAGTCAAAACTCGATTCAAAACATACGGAAGTAACTGCCCTGTGTGTGGTGTAGTACACTGTAAGTGGTAATATAGTTTTCGTCACCATAACGTATTACTAAAACGTCTATCGTCTACAGGCGAAATCTGGAGTGGTATACTACGCGAATCTTGAATCAACTAAGGTGTTTATGCATTTTATATATTTTATTGCAATCAAGTATAACTCCTTATGCTTATTTTTATTCCTAGGACGTCTGCTTTTCTAAGGTATTTATCCCACTTCGAAAACTGCTTGAAAAAATATATACTATTGTTTCATTGTTAAAAGTACTCTAAAGGCAGATAGATATTTAGCAGTGATACACTAGTAGTGGTATCACAAGTATTCATAGGCACTTTTAGCTGCCTACCATCAGGTTTGCAGAGTGCTTATTAGAGTCTATTCCCAATTGTAACCTCGGGCTTTGTCACCATTGAGGATAAATGGGAAAAATAATCCCGACTTGTCACCAGTGGTTCCGTATAACACATACTTTCCCAGTTGTAGCAATAGCCGTTGTCACCGCTGGAGACAAATGAGAAAAAACATCCCAACTATCGCCAGTGGGGACGTAAGACACAATTAAATTTTTTAAATTGACTATCAATCATCATTTTGTAAAATCATCATTAGTAGGGTAGGTCAATTAAACAGAAATGACTAGGGTTAGGTTAGAACCGCGACCAAAACGCACGAGCGAGCCGGCGACTGCCATAACCGTCCCCATTAGCGATAATTGAGATGTTTTTTTCTCATTTATCACCAATGGTGACAAAGTCAGTAACTACAACTTTGAATATACACTTTTTAGGCCACTTATTGTTTAAAGAAGAATCTAATAATAGAACTTTAAATCCTCAAACTTAAATGGGTCACAAAACTTGAGTATTATCCTGATGATGTGCAACTGATTGAATTACACTGTATGAACAAGAATACTCTACAGCCTTCAAAAATAAATGATAGTCAAAATGAAAGAAGAGAGGAAAAGAGATAAGAAACTATAGCCACCCAACTGGGTACATTCAACTAGTTAGTTAGAAGTTAGCACTACTAGCATAATAATGCAGCTCTAGACCTCCAATTGGGTGATAAAATTGGAAACGAGCAATACTATTTTAGCCTGGCAATAACTAATGTTTTGTTATGGTTTTTATTTTTTGATTGATAAATTGAATAGGCATTTGTCTTCCAACCTACCTATCCAAGAGAAACCTATTCATTCTACTCTTGATAGTTCCCGAAATTTTAATTGTCTAGAAAAATAAATGCAGGCGGTTCATTTCAGACTTTGGTGACTAACATACAAGGAGATTTTATATCGTGGAAGTACTTTTACCCAATTTTATAGCTCCTAATTTGAGTATGACATATACCAGTTTCTGCTAATCATCAGTTGTGCAATGAGTTGTTTGCCATTTAAGGAAAAGTGGTATAAAATAACATACCGCATTTAGAATAGGCGTGCTCTTATTGTTTTCAGCGGCAAGTATCTTGGTAGGAAGAGTATTACAGATAGCACGCTGTGTGAGTGATTGTTGTGCCCCAAGCTTCATAACTTGCTGTAACAACCCTTTGTTTGTGCATACTGTAACAGATGATAATAATATCAGTATTTTATAAATACTGTCCCTTTCATGGTGAGATTTGTTAGGCTCCGCAAATAACTTTTTTGTACTGCAGAAAAAAATGTATGTGTGTTTGTGCACACAAAAACAAAGTAGTAGTAGTAAGAATTGTGGAATGCCTATTTTAAACAAATTTATAAAAAGAGGATGTTATGTATTAGGTAGCTTTTTTATTGTTTACACTAAAATATTCAGTGTCCATCAATGGATGGTGTGCAAGGGCATATGTAGGTACATTTGAACATTCCAGAAACACCGTGCAGATGAAGTTGGGATGGTTGCCACTCCCATACACTTGAAATACCCACCATCAAGCAGCAAGCAGTAAGATTAACATTTTTCTCTATCACTATTTATAATAATAAAAAATATCTATAATATTATTATTACATTACGACTTGCTCAGAATGTGGATGTGACTGCCATTTTATGGCAGAACTTTGAGCATGTCAATGAAAGTGATCATCAATTGCTTTCACTCTGTGTAAAGACTGAATTCTGAGCACAGTTAACAGCACTGGATCTATGTATGTTCAGATAAAAATTAAATCAGTAATTAAAAAGATCTGTAATAACATGCTTCAACACTAAGGAGGTATACTAACTTTAACTTATAATTAACATAAAAAAACTGTCAGTCGTAGGATAAATAGACAAGTACTCCTTATGGCACACCATAAATAAGATACAATCATGAAGAAATAAACAGTAGTACAATGGGTGGCCTTATCGCAGTCTGCAATTTTGAACACCTTTAGATAGACTAAACTGTATAGGTACAGGTAATTTGTGGTGCACATTTGTTTTATTGGCTCTTGAATATACAATCAGAGAAGTAGAGAAAATTAGAAGAATAGTGACAATATACATTTGAATATTACACATAAATCTATTTATGTAAATAACATTATATTTATATCATTAAACAAATACTATAATTGTATGTATATTTATATATTTACACATACTTATACAGCGTGTAAGTATCTAAAAAACAAAAACGTATTTATTTGGATACTTATCACAATGCATAAGTCAGTTCATCATAAAAATGCTAGATTAAGGATTTACAGTCAATAGTCTGATTTTGCGCTACGCAATGTAACGCAATACGCGTACTGTGCGGTACGGTGAATGACCTTAAGCGGTCGGGGCCGTCGAAGCTACTGATTGCATAAATTTTGTTTAATGTAATCAACATTGCAGATTTTGGCCTTATGGGGTATTTACTGATTTTTTGGTATGGTGTCACTTACACCCTGTATACATGCAAATATAACTATATACATACATAATATATACAGTAGAAATATATGTACATACACATACATTTTAAAACATATAGTTATCACAAAGATAAGTAGTAATTCTTGACGAGCTTTTAAAAAGTAGTTACAGTCTGTGCTCGTCTTATAGCTTCCGGCAATAAATTCCACAAGTGTGCAGCTTGTACTGTAAAGAAGTTGTGGAATGCGTTGGAATTTCTAACTTTAGATTTTCCGATGAGCTCAAGTAGGACTACACATCAGGAGTGAAAACATAACTAACATATATATATATATATCTCACACACATCTCTATGTATCTGAGCATGACGGTCACATTCAGTTCGGAGCTTTTTTCCCAAAAGTGCCTTACGTGCCTCCCGTAGAAGATGCACTAGGCACCGGGTAGCGCAGAGTGATCTCCAAACTCCACGAGCGCTGGCCTGGGGGTAGCAGGTCGGGCTGACCGTTGCCCTTGCAGCAGCAAGCCCGAGAGGGTGGTGCTATGTTTATGTAGGTATACTTATGACGATGATATTAATACTACTATGACTTCTTAACTACAAACCTTTTCTTTCAACAGTAAAGTACCTACTATGTAGAAAGAAAAAGAAAGAAGTTTTCACTTCAAAAAAATTATAGTGTAAATATTAATGTGATTTTAATAACTTACAAGTAATTAGTGTTTATCTAGGTATTTGTTTACTATCTATATGATAATCACAAGTGAGATGCCATTAACAACTGATAATAAAAAGTTTAATTTTATTTTATTTTTATATTTTTATAATAGTATATGTATTATATAGCTATGTATGTGTTTGTATATGTATCTGTGCATATGTATATATGTAAATATCTGTAACATTAAGTTACAAGTATTTGAGTATAATGTGTATATATTCGTATCAAATGTTGTATGTATCCCATTCCTTGTTTTTGTAAACTTTTTTACAAGTCTATTCATTGCACCTACTTCTTATTTTCTCTGCATCACCCAAAGGTTGACTGGTAGAGAATGCCTCAGGCATTAAGTCCGCCTATGTAATAATGTGCAAAAGGTTTTAATAAATAAATAAATTTTACAGAAAATGGAAAATGTTTCTATAACAGACAACCATTTCATATTATATTTATAACCTATTGCTTCTGCTTTATATCCAATTTATAAAGATAAAATAAAATACACATAGGTGCAGCGTCTACTCAGTGCTAAATGTTATTAGACGGTAAACCAGCCGACGTGTTAATTTACAAATAGCAGCAAAGAAGAAAGGTGCAAGCATTATGTAACATCAAAACAAGACAAAAATATTTATTCGTACCTGGCGCACGAAGTAACATTGAAAAGGTCATATTTTGATTGTAAACTATTAGTTTACGCCGTAAAACGAATTATCTAAAAAATATTTAGCACACAAACATCAAGCTTCGAAATTTAAGCGACGTCAAAGTTGAAGGAAATTCGAAAATCGAATAGAGCCTTGCTTTGATTTGCTTGTCAAAATGTCAAAGCCTTTTACTCACAGAACAGCATTGATAAAAGAAGAAGAGAGGATATGACCTTATTTGCACATAAATACAAATGAAATTATATACTATATAATTTCTAGTTAAACAAGTAGCTTCCAAAAAAAACCCAAGGACAAAACAAATATTAGTCTCTTTTTCTCTCGTGATAATTTACGTTTTTAAAAAGAGGTCAGTATATGTTAAACAAAACATTTTTATCGCCATTTTGTGGTAAAATATCATTAAGCTGCGGCATAAAGCCACTATTGGGACAGGACACCATTTTAGAGTTGCATATTGATTTTACCAGTGAAATGTATTTTTGCTATTTTTGTGACATTGAAAAGATTAATAAACAAAAACTAATATGGTAAAGTGTTGCATTAGAGGGTGCATTACAAATTTCCTTAAAAAATTACGAAAGATTCGCAATTTTTCAGGTTATTTGTGGTTTTTTTCGTAATTCATGTACCTATAATTATTGTCAGAATTATGTTTCATGTCTATAACTGGAAATTAAGATTGCTTCGCAATGTTATCTAGATAGTTCTATAACTATTATTAACTAACTTATAACTAGTAAAAATATTTGATATGTTAACATAAAATTAAAAACAGAATTTTAATCACCTTTGATTAAGTCTAAGTAGGTACTTCATTTATAATAGCTAAATAAAGTACGTAAACACAAAAGTACAGAAGTTTTTTGTCAAGAGCTTTGAATAAAATTTGTGACAACAAATACCCAAAACTAAACAAATTTAACTTGAAACTTTGTACTATGTTCGGGTTTATATTATTTTTGAAGCAGCATACCAATAATCATCTCCAGGAATTCTTTCTTTCCAACTTTGCTCACTCCAAACTTCAGACAGTCAGTTCCAGGCGAAAACTTTGGTTTTTAACAATCAGGTTTAATTAACATTCAGGTTTTTTTCAATAGGCTTCTTCATTGATATTTACAGTATACTTATATCCCATCAAAAACAAAAATATAAAAAAATTGAGCCAAGTTCAATATTGAGAATATACATGGTTATCGACTACGCCGATAAAAGAATTGAGATCGAATTGATTGCTGAGTTCTGTAGATAATCCTGAAGATTTTCCTTAGCTTACTTAATATTTGAGTTTTATTTTTAATCTTCTTTTTAGAGTATGAATACCTACTAATCGATAATCCCAATATTAAAGTTAAATTTTGTTACAATAAAGAATCATCAAGCATTTTTTAATTTATAAAAAAACGCATTATTAATATGTGTGTGTGGCCGTGTGCGTCAACAGCACACAGTATAGGAGGTACCGCATCACATCACAGCAATAAGATCCGTAGAATGAGTCCATTATGTCTGTTAAAATAAAAAAACTTGTTGAAGGAGGAAAATAATTTCAATTATTTTCAACTACCTATTGTATATCGATATGGCTAATTTCGATAAAATCAGTACAATACTATTTGTTGTGGGTTAAGTTGCCGCCATATTTGAGGAACATTTGGCTTCAGGTCATGTGACTATGTTTCCTATCTCCTCTTCTTCCTTTATCTATGCAAAGCACTGCAATTACCCTATTTTGCTGTATAATTTTACTATTTTATTAGTTAGACACAGATTATATATCTGAATGACTTTGGGTTACCTTAATAATTTTTGTATTTATAAATTTAAAAAATATATAAGTTACTTATTGTGGATAACCCGATGATCTTTAGAATAAGGTTATAATAGTAGTATAATGGAAATGGGATCATTGTTAAATAGTCACTTTGAAACTAACTAAACGTTTTTATTTTTCTAATGACAACCCAAATCAGTACCGGAATGACAATTCATTTTGGTGACTGTAATATTTTCAATTTCAGTTTTTGTTTAGCATCATTAGAAAAGTTATTGCTACTCTTAAATTGACATTACATCCTCTTGAAAATGGCAACGACTCTGGAAGACAAGTCTATTTGGGAGGATGGTGAAGAAGCGCTAAGTGAGGAGGTGCTCCGCATGCCGACAGATGAAATCATTAGTCGTACTAGGCTTCTAGACAATGAGATTAAAATCATGAAAAGCGAAGTTATGAGAATCTCACATGAACTCCAGGCCCAGAACGACAAAATAAAGGAGAACACTGAAAAAATCAAAGTCAACAAAACTTTACCATATTTAGTATCGAACGTCATTGAACTTTTGGATGTAGACCCTCAAGAAGAAGAGGAAGATGGTGCTGTAGTAGATCTGGATTCGCAGCGCAAAGGCAAGTGCGCAGTGATCAAAACATCAACACGGCAGACATACTTTTTACCAGTCATTGGCTTGGTAGATGCGGAAAAATTGAAACCAGGTGATCTCGTTGGTGTAAACAAGGATTCTTACTTGATTTTGGAGACACTGCCAGCTGAATATGACGCCAGGGTTAAGGCAATGGAGGTTGATGAACGGCCAACTGAACAATATTCTGATATTGGTGGTCTAGACAAACAAATTCAGGTCAGTATCCATATAATGATAACTACATCCAATAAAAGTAACTCTGTCTGAAGTAATTTCAATTTCAACACCTAAATCAACTATTAAATTGTGTTATTAAAAATATATTTAGGTCTTAAAGCTGGTTGAAGTAATATTAGAGTCAGATAAAATTATTGTGATTTCTATAGTGTAACAACTACTGGATGTCGAAATAAATAAATATAATTTTCTTAAAGACTGTAAGCAAATTAATATTTTTTTACTTTTAATTAGGAATAATTATTATTATTTTAAGTCCCTTGTACTACCTCAACCATTTCTGATCTTTTGTACCACACTCTTGCTTTATAGTTCACTTCAGACTTATGGCTTGATGGCAATGATTGTTTGTATTTTCTGTCTTAGCATGATGTGCAACCCTAGGCTAATACTTCGGGACCGCATTAGTGGGCCACAAAATCATAGAATATGTATTGCAGTTTCTTCTGCTTCTTGACAGATTCTGCATATTGTGTTCCCGCCCAACTTTAATTTGAACACAATATGTTTGTTCAGTTTGCAGTGTCCCGTGAGGATCCATGCTACTGCACAGGTTTTGTATCTTTTGAGCTACAGAAGTTCTTTTGATACTTTGTTATCATAGCCCTTCATTTATGACTTTAATTACAAAGATGGAATAACTTTTATTGTTTTAGTATTTTACATCAATGGTTATTTCTGGTAAAAATATCACAATTCACTAAAGAAGAAAGACTTTAAATTAAGACTTTAATTGGGATATTGGCTGTGATTTTTATTTTGTTCAAGAATCAAAGCATGAGCTTTTGTCTCTGAAAAGATTATAATCATGCACAGCTATGAAAAGAAAACATTTAATTAAAAGTACTAACAATTAAATAAGTGAGTATAACACAGTAAAATGTACATTTCAGGAGCTGATTGAGGCTGTAGTACTACCTATGACACACAAGGAGAAGTTTGTGAACCTCGGCATCCATCCTCCCAAAGGAGTTCTATTGTATGGCCCCCCTGGTACAGGCAAGACTCTGCTGGCTAGAGCATGTGCTGCTCAAACTAAGTCTACTTTCTTGAAGCTGGCTGGTCCACAATTGGTACAGATGTTTATTGGTAAGTCCAAAACACCTAGAGACTAAACCTAAGGTTATGCATTACTGCATTGACTCATTTTTTTAAGACACCAAAATTTCAAGGACCCAAATAGTATTAAAAAAACGCTACAACACATATTTTGTTAATGATGTAACCACTAATCACCAAATAAGAAACTTCTTTAAAAAACAACACCGCAAACAATACAAAGTATAATAAGTATTTTATATAATATACTAGCTGACTATTGGTCATAGTGTGGTGTTATACAGCCCAGCGCTTCCCAAAGTGGGTTCCGCGGAACCCAAGGGTTCTGTGGGAAAGTCACCAGGGTTCCGCCAAATTATTTATTATATCCATAGTTAAGTTACTTCTTACCTACTTTTTTCTTTTAATATATTTCCGATTCTGTCATCTTTAATTCCCAAAGTGACCGTTTGACTGCAATAAGCTTGCTCCCTTTTACGTGAGTACTCTTGTACTGTTTTATACCCCTTAGGGGATACAGGCATGAGTATGTAGGTATGTATGTAGTTAGCTACAAACATAATTTTGAAATAGCACAAAGTATGTGTTGAGAGGAAATGGTTCTTCTGCTATGCTATATAGTCTTTTCGCCAACTACAGTAATGGAGAGTAGTAGTTACGGCCTCCAGACGCGTTTATAAAAATGCTACTTCAGTGCGTCCTCATGGCCCGAGATGAACTGAATTAGTATATCCAGGTGATATGATATACTGACGTTTATTAAAGTAACGTTTGAGTGTCTTTTAACACCCCCCCCCCCCCTTCACCCACGGGGAGGTTAAACAACCATGGAATAAATTTAAAAAACAGGTTATACCCATGAATGTAGGGTTCCATGAAATTATAGGGATTGCATGAGTGTTCCGTAACCTTAAAAGTTTGGGAACCCCTGATATAGCCTATAGCCTTCCTCGAAATATAAAACTTTCCTTTCCAACACACTTATTTTTCAATTTGAACCAGTAGTTCCTGAGATTAGTGCGTTCAACCAAACAATTCAGCCTTATAATATTAGTATAAATTCATGATAAAAATAATAACAGCCTTTATTCAAACAGTACAAAAGTTAATTGACAAATAACATAATATTGAAAACTTGATTACATGGTTCGGGCGCACAACGTCCGATTCGCATAATGTCCTATTCTCAAATTATCGGCCGCATCAACGCTTAACATCAGGCGAGGGGGTGCCAAACGCCTTTTCTAAAAAACAGTCCAATTCTCAAAATATCCTATGCTTTAAAAAGTGCTTTTTAAAGGGGAAGAAATAAAAAAATCTATTTTGTGTTATCAATCACAGTTTAATTACGACAAAACAAAATCGGACACTTAGCGAATAGGACAATTTGAGAATCAGACGTTTTGCGAATAGGACAATATGCGATCGGACCTTTTTTTCTCACCGGACGTTTTGCGAATCGGACGTTGTGCGCCTGAACCCATAATATTAACCACTCTGAATGCTTACAACAATTTGCATATTGGGATCGTGAACATGAATACATTTAATTAAATTTTTGTTCTTAAGACAGTTTTGACTACCTTGCATGCTTATATAAATCTGATGCTGACTGTACAAAATATTAATACAATACTGCAACCAGCTACTTTAGAGCCATGCGCACATTTGCATATGGACACCACTAGCTATGGATTATGTAGTTTGCAAATTGTAAAATACTTGCAGTGTCCAAACTTCAGGCTTCTATAGTACTTTCTTTTTAATTTAAGAACTCCAATCGTCATTCTAGGTGATGGTGCCAAACTCGTTCGTGATGCATTTGCTCTTGCCAAAGAAAAGGCACCAGCCATTATCTTCATTGATGAGTTAGATGCTATCGGTACAAAGCGTTTTGACTCTGAAAAGGCTGGTGACCGTGAAGTGCAAAGGACTATGTTGGAACTGCTCAATCAGTTGGATGGATTCAGCTCCACTGCAGATATTAAGGTGAGATTTTTTTAAATAAATTATATGTTCAAAAATCTACAGACTGAAATGGGGAACTACCAATCTATTCTCTGCAATTCGTAGCAGTGAAATAGTTACGCAATACTGATATTGCTACTCCCAAGGAGTTCTGTCACTTCAGTGATGGATTAATCCTACAGCTACTCAGTAAGAAAGAAATGTACACAATACTTGTAGCCATCAGTAACCGAAGTGCTTTATACAAAAAAAAAAAGGTAGGAGGTTCTACATACTACAATCAGGTGACTGCGCAGCTATAGTGCATTCGATAGCAATGACGGTGGTCATGGATTCGATTGTGCCTGAATATGTATTATTTCCATTGATCTGGGTGTTGTTTCGCTTAATATGTATGTATTAAAAAAAATCTTACATATTATCATTTTCCAGGTGATAGCAGCTACAAACAGAGTAGACATCTTAGATCCTGCACTCCTCCGTTCTGGACGTCTTGACAGGAAAATTGAGTTCCCCCACCCCAATGAAGAAGCCAGGGCTAGAATTATGCAGATTCATTCCAGGTAAACCCATAAGCCCACATACAGAGAAATGCAACTTTATTTATTATTTATTTTATGGGTGTATTAGCTATTCTGTTTCAATTTTGAACACATTCTTCAGGATCTTCCTGTCGACCTTCATGAGATTTTGGCAACATGTCGTGCCTCAAGGTACTGCCCCAGTTAGTCCAGTCATTGAAGACACAAAGAGAGTTCTAATTTGTTATAGTTTTGTTACAGTTTGGTATTCTAATTAATATTCCGAATTTACGTCCTTGAGTGACCGCCGCATTTTGGAATAATGGTACCAAAAAATCAGTTTTTCGAGAATATTTCTCCAGCGTCATCTTTCTTTTTTAAAAGACAAATCTTGGCTCAGTTTTCCTTCAGCTTCCGTCGAGTTGGGGGGTTGATATTTTTTTTACAGAAAGGTTATATTATTATAAGCACACACGCAAAGTTTTAACATGCGGAGACGCGTAGTTTGTCAGAAAAAAAATATTGAAAATCATTTATTTTTGCAATATTTATGTCAATCCCTACCACAGATTATATAGAATTCTCGCCATTTAACGTTTCGTTTTACCTACGGTTAAGTTGTCAGACGTTCGGTAACATTTATTTTATATAAATTTACGTAAATGATTATATTTTATCATCATTTCAATAGTATTTATGCACACATATATTTAACAGTTTATATAATAAATTACAACATTATTTTCATTACAAGCTATTAAAATTAAAATGTTCAGTGTTTACCGTCTTTTGCCGGCTTGTGGAACGACACATAAAACTGACGCTATTTTGATGGCTGTCTTAAGTTGGCGGGGAGAAGTCGCTTTTTTACATTTTTTTTTAATAAAATAGAAATTTACCCTCAAGTGGCTAGGTTTAGGTTAGGTTAGAACTGTGACCATAACGCACGAGCCGAGCGAGCGAAGCGAGCGTGCCGCGGCAGCGGCCGGTGAGTGTCAGAACCGAACTTTATGACAAACGAAATTAATTTTAATTCATAAAATGAGGAAAATTTCCTCAGAATTAAAAAATCTTGAAAAGGAGCTGGCTAGTACACCTACCCCGCCCCCCCCAGCTGCCTCCCCCCCCCTCAATTCGACGGAAGTTAAAGTAAAGTCGTACCCAACTCTCTCTTTTTCTTTTTAAAAGAACTCATTTTTTTTCTTTTTAAAAGAACTCATTTTTTTTCTTTTTAAAAGAACTCATTTTTTTTCTTTTTAAAAGAACTCATTGTTTTTTTCTTTTTAAAAGAACTCATTTTTTTCTTTCTTTTTAAAAAACAACTCTTTTTTTTTCTTTCTTTTTAAAAGAACTCTTTTTTTTCTTTTTTTTTCTTTTTTTTTCTTTCTTTTTAAAAGAACTCTTTTTTTTCTTTTTTTTTTAAAGATAACTCTTTTTTTCTTTCTTTTTAAAAGACCGCTCTAGGAATATTCCTGTGTCGCGGGGGGTTTTTGTTTTTCTCAAATCGTCACTACATACCGATTACTTAATTCGTGCTAACGTTTTTGACTCATTTCCGCTCCACCATGAGGTGCAGTTAAATCTAGGTTATAAATGGTCATTACATAAATTATAGAGAAACAAATTTCCAGCAATTTTTAAATATTGAAAGCATGACAGTATTTTTTTCTTTCAAGCTTACATTGTTATACACATGTTTTGTTTGTCATTTAGTTATAGGTTATAATATGAGTTGCCAGGTCGTCTATAGTATCGAAAATATCCATAAAATATCAATTCAAACAATTTGTAATAAATACCACACAATAAGTAACCTAAAACTAAACTGCGCCTAAACGTAAACGTCTAACAACGTCAAATAAGCGGTCATCTGGCCGAGAAACGAGTAGACAATTTTATTCTTCAGTTAATTGGGTTATTGGTCAAATGAGACCTGATTATTAAAAAAATGTTTTATGCTATTCTTCTAATAAACGAAGTCCCATAGTTTATCAGAGCATTGGAAAATCGGCCCTTAATACGTTAGGTATTTGTTCAAGTTACACTGAATAAATTATTTACTTTCCAACAGGAAAATGAATGTGTGTCCTGATGTAAATTTCGAGGAGCTCTCCCGTTCTACGGATGATTTCAACGGCGCCCAGTGCAAGGCGGTTTGCGTCGAAGCCGGTATGATCGCCCTCAGACGTTCGGCAACTTCTGTTACTCACGAAGACTTCATGGATGCTATACTGGAAGTACAAGCCAAGAAGAAGGCCAATCTCAGCTACTATGCTTAACTTGTTAGGCCTTTATCCCTGTCGGTATTTTTAAGTAATTATATAATAAAAATTAGATAAAAATGTTTTTTTTTTGTTATTCATTTATTACACACAGTCTCAAATACTTGAGATCGGTAGTAAATGTATTGCCTTTCGTTCGTTCCGATTTGTTTCAATGTTTTTTGAAGAATCCTAAATAAATATTATTAATATAGCGATCGTTCGACATCAGACGGAGCAGTGCTATTATAATACCAACTTTATCTACCAACAGTCCACAAATCTACCTATTTTTAGGGTTCCGTTCCTCAAAAGGAAAAAAAAATACCCTCATAGGATCACTATGTTGTCTGTCTGCCTGTCTATCAAAACAGCCCTTTTTCTCAGGCGCGGAGGCATCAAGTTGTAATTAACATCAAATACTTCTGTCTGTCTGCGGTTCCTTGAAGCTGTAAAAAAATCGATTCCCGAAATAGAAAATGGCGATATCTACATACTCGGTGCGCGTGTCTTAAAATACTTATCAAATCCTTCTATTACAAACAATGATCGGTATTGGTAGAATGATTTTTGTTCTTGCGTTGTCCTAAAAACTTTACGTTACGTTACTTTTTTTTTAGTGAATTCTTCTACCGTGTTTGCTTCCTCACGTTCATATAAAATTCATCGCATTATTTAGGAGTTTCGGTGCGTAGCAGCAGCAGGAAACGTTTTCCTACAATAAAGTTCGAAATGTTTGGACTTTTTCGGTCGTTTGGCCCGTATACAAGCCAAGGTCAAGCCACGTTTTCGCAATCGTCTCAAAGACTGGTGTACACTCTATATTATTAGTGGTCACGCTCTTATCGCAAATAATAACTTATGTGCTATTCAAGACTATAGTCTATCTCTGTGCCAAATTTCATCCAGATCAGTTCAGCCGTTTTTGCATGAAAGATTAAGAAACGTCCACAATCCATCCTCACAAAACTTTCGCCTTTATAATATTAATAAGATTGATAGATAAATACCTATACATTTTTCTACATAGGATAAATTTAGAACTTATTGGTAGGTACCGATGCGGTGGAGTGGTGTCGTGCGTTCGTGAAAAAATCCTATTAAAATTAAAAGTAAAACGATGACTGACCTGAATAGTTTTAATATCTGGACAAGTTTGTCCTTGTTTGGAAAAGTGCTAAACATAGAACTAAAGAAGGCAATGTACATAGTTTTGATCTGTTTGATAGCTACCGAAGAAAGTTACAATAGAATGAAACATGTAATTAAGTAAAAGTCTATTTTTAAGAAATAATACAATCTAAGATTGCGAACGCAACCAAGAATATTCCAACGCGCGTGCGTATGTCAAATTTGAAACATGAAAAATGAACTGATCAAAATTTTTAGCAGACTGTTGCATTAGTTGTAATATATAAAAACCTAGAAATGTGAAATTTTTAGTGTTAAAGAAATATCCTTGGCAGATACTACACCCGTCGGAGTAAATTTGCTGATAATCGTAAGTACTTAACCTATTTTAGCAAATTTGCAATATGACATTGGCTGTAAGTAAAGTATAAACAACGATTGTGGATATTGCCGCATAACGTTATCGATTTGTGAATGTTTTTCCAGTATACGGTGTGTATGCTTAGAACTTTATTTATCCGGCTTGGAAATCCTTGTAACTGATAAGCTACTTCAACAGATAAACTTAAAAATTTTGTCTAGAAATATCTTATTTTGATTTCCATTAAATTTCTACACACCTACTTTCCTATTACTGTAGGTTATGAGTTTAGTCTCCGAGTCCTCTATATTCCATAATTTATTGGAAGGTATGTATGTCCCCTGTTTTTAATGTTTAAGTTGATTTTCATCCAAGGCTTTCCTGCCCTATTGGAGAATTATCAACTGTTGAAGTTATCTAAACAAGGGCCCACTGAACATAAAAACAAAAAAACAACAAACTCCTTTTTGCCAAATTACAATAAAATAATGTTAAATTATCTATTGATTCATAAATTAAACTATTTGTTTCACTGCATCCATAGAGCCATGGATCTGGAGGATGAATGTGAGCTTAGTTTTAAGTGTTCATCTGTCTCATCTGATGACATACCCAAAGTACACACAGTTTGCAACCAACACCGTCCACACACCAGGTTTTTAATATCATATGTATTTTATTTATCTTTTCCAGTTTCACTTTTTGCATTTTTAAATATTATTTATCAAAAGATTTGTAATAAAAAAATATGGTTCATATTATGCACCATTTTTATAGGTTAGTGTTAAATTATACCTTGATTTCTTTTACTTAGAATTTAATTATACAGAAAAGAACCAATGAATATGCAATGTATTAACTGTAATTTCATAAATAAAAAAAACATTAATTGGTTACAATAAACACCATGTTATTAATATTTTTATGTAATTCTGTATAATTTTTAGTTTTTGACATTACACATAATAACATTTAATTATTGTTTATGTAGAATTTCTTTATTCTTTACTCTTTTTCGTACTCATCACATTAATAAAATTGTTATTGCACTGCTCTACCTATAACATCATTATATTTTCACTTATGCGCTTAGTAATACCCACAAGAGAATAAAAACACGCACAAATAAAAAAATATTTACAAGAGCTGTTGTCTGCAACTTCACATAGAAGCGTGCAAGGCATCCTTCATCCCCGAAGAAACCTAGTTAACGTTAAGGTTGTTACGGACATTATCAGAGTGTGACACTAGCAGGCCATGGTATGTAGCCCGTTATCCTGCAAACCCCTGACAGTCCAACAGTACATGGGTTGCTGTTTCCTCTGCTTCCATGCATGCTCTGCACAGTCCATAGCACCTATAGCAAAAGGTATTTGCTAAACGAGCCATGTCCAGTGATAACTCCGGCATACGCAGCTGACGCTTGTCTAACCCGAATAGCAAACTTTGATAGCCGGCTGTTGATGGCGGTGAGTACCGCTCTCGACTGCCCCGCAGTCTTCATGGCTTGCCCTTGACTTACCAATGTCCGAATTCTAAAGTTGAGGTCCCCTATGGGTTCTAGGTCTATGATCCCTTCCTAACCAATTCGTCGGCTGCATCGATGCCTCTAGAACCGCTATGACCCTTTATCCATTAGGTCCATCCAAGGGTTACTTTGTTGAGTTCGCATACTTCGTTAAGACGCTGGTAGTACTCGTAGGTCAGGCCCGAACTGATGACGTTGTCGTCGAGGGCTTGTAATACTGCCATGCTGTCGGATAGTATACGGATCGATTCATCCTTTACGTTCCTAGCAGCTACTACAGCCATGGAGATACTTAGGCTTGGAATACTGTGTTAATTAATATCTAGGTCCTCTGAGAAGACCCCAGAGCCAGTGCTATACCTTGTTACCGTCAGCGACAGTAACATGGAGAAGTGCCATATAGTGACCACTTGTGTGTCACAATTATGAGGAGATCCGCAATATTAAATTACTCTATTGCGGTTTACTATTCATTGTATCACGACATCCAAAGTGCGTCGTTATTTTTGCTTGTATACAGTTTGTAATAAACTGATTTAATTGCAAATGTGTAAGTTTGACAATACTTCTCTATATGGGGCATTTCCCCTTGTTGTTATGTATGTTATTATCGTAAAAACAATATTTATAGCAGTACGAGGTAAGTTCAATAATCTCATTTCTTCGAAACTACTACTGGTATCACCCCACAAAAGATCCGACAAATTATGTCTCATTTATGTAAATTGCCAAAACGAATTCCTTAATAGTCATTCTAATAAGAAAATTTAATAGTTAAGTGTGCAAACATGAAGAAAATGGAACAAAAATTTTTACTGGGTTTCTTTTATTAGGTAACCTTCTCATTATAAAGACATAAAAATCGGCCTAGTTTATGATTGACTCGACATATAGTACATAATATCGTTCATATGGAACGCGTTGTATGTATAATACCTAGGCCTGCCATCACTTAAATTGCCGACGCTGGACAATCTCTTCAAAAATCCCAAACACATGTGTGATATCGAGATTCTTTTCCGGACATTTAAAAAAAAACGCCGATTCAATTTTTTTTATTAAATCAAAAACCTTGTTCATCTAATAATTATAAGTTGCCCCTGGCACAGAGTGTCCGGGTTTTACACGGACGCTTTTTGAAAACCCCGCCCGGACGCTCCCCGGACGCCCTCTAAACTAGGACTAATCCGGGGAAACCCGGACGGATGGCAGCCCTATTCATACGGAACGCGTTGTGTGTATAATACCCACCCAAACCCTCAGTGGATGGTCGGTTTGCTTACGTGAAATCTGTGCCTGGCACAATCAAAGTTTTTTTTCATCACGGAATAATGGCGTTAAGTACTTCTAGCTCGATATTGGCACAAAAAAGTAAGAATAACTGCTTCTCCTAAAATTCTTCCGTGACATTCACGTTTCTACACGAGTTCGAGGTTCATAATTTAATGTTTGTACCTACCAGTTTGTTTTAAAAGCTGTTTGGTTTGTTGATTGGTTGCGGTACATTGCTTGATAATGTTTGACACTAATTTGTTGTAATTTTCGTTGTGTAATGTGTTTATGGGGAGAATAGTAAATTAAGTTTAATTACGACGAGATGATAGTTATCAATTTTATTACAAACAGTCCGAAAACAATAAAGTTAACTGCACGTACTTGGTAGCTCGTAGAAAGTACAATTGGTATCTATCCGCATAATGCTGAGAGTGACTACCTACTTATGTTTAATAACAATGAGCACTTTTTTCTCTTAATCAAAAGTTTGGCTATGTCGTTTTCACCCAGGACTATTAACATTCTTAGGCTCATTACTAACCTTAACTTCTTTTTATTTCACAATGGTATACCGAATATATTAGGCCAATGTAAGCGGTCATAACCAATGCATGGTTCTACTACTAACGTTTAAAGAGAAATTACGACCTCTTGGGGTCGACATATTAACAACCAACCAGACAGATTTTCCTTATGTATTGTTTAAATAGTTTCGTATCTAACTGTACCAATTTTGAAAAAGTAGGTGTTTTGCTACTATGTCATTATGCGATTTAGTTAAAATGCAAAGTAGAGAATATGATATGTGGATTATTTACTAGATAGGTTTTTTGCAATGTAGGTATTGACCAACCGGACACAACCATGTCAGGAACGATTCGAGTGTCACCTCCTTTGCTTATAACGAAGTACATAATATAATGTTTTTTTAATACATATTTTATATTTAAATACCTTAATAAAATTAAATTATAAATATAATATTGTCAATTCACTTCCTAATAATGTTGATCATTTTTTGTTTCGTGAATTGTTCCCATTAATTTATTTACCCCAAAATGTAAAAATATGCATACAATGAAAGGGGAAACTTCAGTAATATATCATTTGGACCAGAAAGTATGTCAATTTTTACATTTGAATGAATAAAACTTCGCTATCGGATGGAATGGATGGTTCAATGAATATTACTAATCATGTTGAACTGCATTACTACATAAAGAATGTCACGCGAAGTATGTAATGAATGAGGGAGACTCTTGTATTCCGTTTAGTTAGGTACGCCTATAGTCGGACACACGACAAGCGGCCCGGGCAGTAGGGAGAGGAGACAGGGAGGTAACCTGTCTAGGTCATTCCAAGTTAGTATCGTAACACCAGCGCCACATATTTCAGGTACTTCCGATGTCATACGTAATGTAGGAGAGGTCGATGTGCCCGCTTAAACCAAATCGTGTGATGCGACGCAGCCCGGCCACAGTTGATTTCGTAATTTATAGACATATCAATTAAATGTTCTTAAATTGTTCTTGGAGTACCAATGAATAGATTAAATGTACCACAAATATATCTTGTTAAAAAACACTTGTTTGTGGCCGGACAGTACCGTATGCGTTGCAGCCCGGCCACCTGTATTTTTTCTGATAGGATGCTCAGAATGTTCTAGAATATAAACCAAATAAATGTTCCTTTTGTGTTCTTTAATTTTTTCAATGAAATATACCAAGAAAAACGCTTATATACAATAAAAACTTTCGTGACTGATATTCATGTTTATTAGAGATTATACAGTTTTACTCACGTTTGTATTTCGGGGATGCCCGACTAGTTTCGGAACCGACGGGGGCCCTTTTTCAAGGAGTGAAGCGTCCTGCCGCGACGGTGTCAGGCGTCACACTGGGATTACTACGCCGCCACCGGTTCCTTTGTCTTTCGGAACGTGCGGATGTAGACGGTTGCGTTTCCGCTGCGTTGTGTGATGCGCTGTTGTTACCAACATTCACCGCGGTGCATACCATACTAACTGTGTCACTTTTTGTAAAGTCTGTCAGGTCTGTCTCATGGGACGTGAGTTTTAATGCCGGCCGCCAGGCAGGGGGGAGTGAGTAAGCGGGCACCTGAACACGGTACACAAAAGGATACAGTGCACGTTGGAAAAAGAAGTAGATGGGGCACTACCGTTCCTGGACGTACTAGTTATCCGAGGCTCAAACGGGCGACTAACACACACGGTGTATAGAAAACCAACACACACGGACAGGTACCTTCGAGCTGACTCCCACCATCACCCTTCTCATCTATCTTCTGTGCCTAGATCTTTAATAAACCGAGCTCTCAACATCTGCGATCCACAATATCTGGACGACGAAATGAAACATCTACGTCACACATTAGAGCGTAATGGATACCGGTGGCGAGAATGTACCCGGGCTGCGGGCGCAGTAGTCAATCGACGGATACCCGGTGTAGAACGAAACCCCGTGTTTCTCCCATACATACGCGGGGTAACCGATAAGATTGGGCGAACATTAAGCCGAAACTACGGTATCAAAACAATCTTCCGCCCACCTGGACAACTTAGAGAACTGCTGCGCTCCCCAAAGGATGTTGATCCACTGGGGGCCCCCGGTGTATACTCGATCCCTTGTGACTGTGGTTTGAGTTATGTAGGAGAGACTCGTCGCAGCATCACAACTAGACTACAGGAACACATACGATGTATAAAAAACATGGACTGCAACAGGTCGGCCGTCGCTGAACACGCATGCAAGACGGACACACCTCACTACATACGATTTGACAAAACTTCCGTACTGGCGAGGGAAAAGTATTTCGTACCGCGGAAAATACGAGAAGCAATCGAGATAAGTCGTCGTCCGAATTTCAACAGAGACAGTGGCTGGTCACTGCCCCCTGCCTGGCGGCCGGCATTAAAACTCACGTCCCATGAGACAGACCTGACAGACTTTACAAAAAGTGACACAGTTAGTATGGTATGCACCGCGGTGAATGTTGGTAACAACAGCGCATCACACAACGCAGCGGAAACGCAACCGTCTACATCCGCACGTTCCGAAAGACAAAGGAACCGGTGGCGGCGTAGTAATCCCAGTGTGACGCCTGACACCGTCGCGGCAGGACGCTTCACTCCTTGAAAAAGGGCCCCCGTCGGGTCCGAAACTAGTCGGGCATCCCCGAAATACAAACGTGAGTAAAACCGTATAATCTCTAATAAACACAACGCTTATATAAACAAAAAATTATTTCAAATAAGAATTTGCACTAAACGCCTGTACAACTGAAATAGAGCAAATGTAAGTATGTAAACAATTAAACACTAACTGAGGTACATATTACCTCAATGTAACAAGGAAGAGCTGTATCCAGAATAACGATCATGTCGAGCGGAAATCCTCATACATGCCTTTAAACATACTTATTTTATCGGAAAAAGGAATGGCAGCACTTCAAGAAGCAGCTGAATCGATGCTTAACCTTAATAGTAATGTAAGTTGCAATATAGTGAAGAATGGAATAAGATGTATCGGAAAACAAGTAATAAGTTACAATTTGTCAGATATATTTATTTTTCAGATGGATGACATTACCTTTAAAAGTTGATTTAAATATTATCCCAAGCAATTTACTCTTACAAGGAAAACAATTTAATTTATTAGCAGTGATCGTGATGTTACCCACTGTAAGCGAAAACATAACAGATGGCAGGGTTTAGATGACCTGAGTAGTAAAATTTCGTGGACTAAAAATACAGTTATATTTGTTCATTGTATTATCTACACAGTTTTGCAATAAATTACTTCTAATAGGTACTTTGATTGAACTACATATAAATTACAATTTGTTTTGTTTAGTTTTATCTTGAAATCCAAATAATTTCTATTCACGGGCTTTCAATAATTATATAATAATAATCTTCCTTGTTACATTGAGGTAATATGTACCTCAATGCCTTGTTAGTGTTTAATTGTTTACATTTGCTCTATTTCAGTTGTACAGGCGTTTAGTGCAAATTCTTATTTGAAATTTTTTTTTTGTTTATGCCTTTTTCTTGGTATATTTCATTGAAAAAATTAAAGAACACAAAAGGAACATTTGTTTGGTTTATATTCTAGAACATTCTGAGCATCCTATCAGAAAAAATACAGGTGGCCGGGCTGCAACGTATACGGTACTGCCCGGCCACAAACAAGTGTTTTTTAACAAGATATATTTGTGGTACATTTAATCTATTCATTGGTACTCCAAGAACAATTTAAGAACATTTATTTGATATGTCTATAAATTACGAAATCAACGGTGGCCGGGTTGCGCATCACACCCTATTTATCATTTGGAGTGAGTTGATGTTAAGCACGCATTAATCGAGACTCAACTTTTGTGTCAACATTAGTGTTGTTGCAGACTACCGTGGTAAGCCTCTGAGATGAGAGTAGTGTAACAGTGAAACGACTTCCACACTAGGCATGTCCAACATCCGTGACTTTCATGGCATTCAATGCATGGAATAAAACAAATTGAAGTATGAATTAGCATTTAGAGATGTCGTGGCAACAGATACGAACAGATATTTCAACGCCTTACCTCGAATCCACCCTATGTAACATGAATTTCTCTGTCTTCCTGGCACCATTCTTCTTTTCCCTGTCAATATATTCCCAATATTTCCATATATATATATTTCCCAATGTGCCCAGTTGACGCTAATAGGCCCCTTACGAG
>OY982577.1:19296367-19329958 GCA_963859945.1 Euplagia quadripunctaria | reverse complement strand
CAATTGGACATTATAGAGACCCAGAAAGAGCGTATGTATGTGGGTATGCATGTCCGTTATATTGTGGCCTCATAAAGCCTAAACGCCTTAGCATTTTTTTGTTAGGTCTGTGTTGGTAGCCTCCGATTGTCAGTTAGCTATACTTTGTCAGTATATTACAAGTATTGACCAGTTAGATATCTACGTACATCAGTACTTACACTAGCAATATATATCTTTAGGTGCTCTATCAGCATACAACTAGAACGACACAAGTACAATTTTAATAGTACTGATTTATAGATTTAATTATGAATGTGTCTTGTTGAAATCTTTTTAGTTCTCTTTAACAGTCAGGGTTTTTGGTTTTTAAAATTAACTTATCATTCATAGAGCAAACTACCTACTACTTTTTATTGGTATAAGAAAATCTATAAAAACGCGAACGACGCTGGTACGCTAATATACTGACTTTTGTCAGCATGTATAATGAGTAATGACATTTAAACTCTCCCCGTTCCATTATAATATAATAATTGTGTTAACGGGAATTATCGCGATCACGTATTTAACACCTTTCACAGGCTGTGACCACGGCCAGTGTAACCTGGTCGAAACGTCAGGCAAATCAGAGGTATGTACCTAATATCTTTTAAATATGTGATGGCGTTAATTCCCGTCAACAGAATTATATTATCATGGAATGCAAGAGTTTAAATTTAATGTCATTACTCATCTGGATTCTACATATGCGGAAAAAAGCCAGTATATTTATTATATTGTATAATGACAGCAATGCCCACTGTCAATACGTGCTTAAAATTTCAACCAAACAGATTTCTACACGAATTAGAGTTGTCGCTTCTAGAAAAGCACCTAACCCTATCGTAAACCAGGATTAAACAGCGCTAGTTGCATAAAGATTCCTTTAATACTGCCTCCCCTGGCATCCCTTCCCCTCCCCCAGTTATATCCAATACTACTACTAGCTTTGGTGGCCACATCTATTGGTAGTCGCGTAGAGTATATCATTAGAAGGGCCATAATCTTTGTTTGCCTACTCAGTAACATGGAAAATAACAAAAGCATTCCTAAAAACCTATTTATTACTTAACCCTAACCTAACCGTGGGCAAAATCGGGGCCAAATTCGATTTCTTTGTTATTTCTACTTGTAGACACAAAACGTAACACAAAAGTTATTTTATTTTATCGTTGTCCATTAACTTTATTGCTTATTTATAGTTTAATGATGTATCAATCAATTGTATTATCCTACTAATATTATAAACGTGAATGTTTGTGAGGTACTGACGTTTTTTGCTCTTTTGTGCACTGTTTTGTTTTGGCATAATTTTTAAACATAATAACACATTTTAGCTTTTTGAACTTCTTTCTATGCATAAACTTTAAGTATGCGAAATTTCACATTCCTTTGTGTGCGAAATTTTCTTAAAATTTCACGTATTAAGAACATTGAGCATTTTAAAAAGACCATCTACGAACTACTAGTTCGGTGTCTTTAGATATTGACTAAAGGATGATACTGCACTAGCAACGCTTAGTCAACCACCCTTCAAAAATTTTCTCTGTCTCCTTAACCCTTCTGAAACGGTGCACCACTACAACCCGCCATACACTTAACAATCAATCCCTATTGGCGGTGGTGGACGTGTAATTCATTCAGTCACCGCGCGTCACTCAACCGTTGCTGACCTCACGTGCGCCTGTCCGGCTCCGACCCACACTCGCGAACATTGTTTATTTACTACAATCGTATTATTAGGATACTGATTCACGCACCGGCTCAATGGGCAAAGTTTTTGTGTGAGTATAACACCATTAGTAATAATTGGTACGTTGCACATTTTAGGGTTAGGCTACTGGATATTTTTTTTTAATTCCCTCGTAGCGTTTTTAAAGAAAAAAAAATAACAGTTTTTTCTACAGTTTTAAGTTTTCACTATGTTTATTTTATTTGTTTGTTTGTTAAATGAAATAATGTTGTTTATCTTTTGATATTATGTAGGTGTTTTTATAAACAATTCAATGTTAATCTTTTGAATACCACGATCACACTGTGTTAGTAGATAGCAAAAATATTATCTGGACTTGTTTTACAAAATAAAAAAGCTAAGTGTGTTCTTCCTCCTTACAATCTAAACTTATATTGTTAAAGCTGCAGAACTATGTTTGACCGCTAATCTCAGAAACTATTATACTATAATTCCTACAAAAGACCAGAAATGGTCGAGGTGGCACTAAGCACTAATTTTTTTTGCTAGATAGGCAGTTATAAATTATAATCTATATACATTACGGTCAGACCCGTAGAACCGAAGCAAAATTCAAATTCAACATGTAGAGTGGACAATAAGAACAATTAGTTACATCAATACAGCAGGACTGAGCTTGGCAACGCTGACTGACACATCTGACTTACATACATACAGGTTCATACCCCTGCGAGGATGCACGCCTACATCCCCGAAGAAGTATGTAGGTACATGTGTATTAAACACTCATATTTTACCAACTCTAATGTGATCCCACTCATGTAATAAAGGGCAAGAAGTCAACCGGGCACTTTGGGAATTAATTATGGGAAAATTGAGAGTATATTGAAAGGAAAAGGTAGTTAAGAAGGGAAGACAATAGAAGGGCTATTGCTTATAGGGATTGATTGCAGAGTGTAAGCATTCGAACTAGCTGTTGCCAGGAATTCCGAGCGTTTTAACTTCTGACGTTTAAGCGTTTATTGGCACTGATTACCACTTACGACTAAGCAAGCTGTTTGTCTGTTTTTGAGGCTGTAGTTGCCTGTAGTAGTAATAATGAGAATCAGGTCTTTCTGTGACTCGTGTATCATCGTTAGAAAGCTCTTTTATTGTTTCATTCATACTATTCTTAGCTTTGACAACTTATATTTAAATCATCAATACGACACCTACCTTATCCGTATCAAGTAATGTGCCTTATGAGAAGATAATAGGAGGAGGAGAGAATAAAATTTCTTCTTGTAACAACCATAAACACAGTGCCTGGTCGATAAATGTCTTGTGATATCTTCAGTCTCATTGGAGTGTCATTAAAAATTCAGAACGTAGGCAGATGTTGAGCACAAAACACAGGCTGACATCTGACATTAAAAAAATTGACGCGCCTATATTATCCTTACTAATATTATAAATGCGAAAGTAACTGTTTGTCTGTCGCCCTTTCACGCCAAAACTACTGAACCGATTTAAATGAATTTGGGACACAGATAGTCTAGAGCCTGAGAAAGAACATAGGCTACTTTTAATGCGATAAAAAGGGTGTAAGGGGTTGAAAGGTGGGGATGAAAAGTTGTATGGAAGTATCGTCATATTTAGAGCTAGAAGCTTGAAACTTATTTTTTAAGCTGTTGATTCGATATAAATACACTATTCCACGCGCACGAAGTCGCGCGCATAGCTAGTTATACATATATATATATATATATATATAATATATATATATATATATATATATATATATATATATATATATATATAAATATATATATTAGCCAGTATAATTAGCCCAATAATATATAGGATAGTGTTATCCGTTAAATACTATAAAAAATGGACAATACCTTTAGTATCCTACTAATATTATAAATGTGAAAGTTGGTGAGAATGTATGGATGTGTATGGATGTATGGATCTTTGTTGCTCTTTCACGCAAAAACTACCGAACCGATTGCGATAAAACTGGGTATATAGATAGCTGGAGACCTGGATTAACACATAGGCTACTTTTTATCCCGATATTCCCACGGGGACTTACGCGGGTGAAACCGCGGAACCGCGGGGCGCAGCTAAAATATAATTTTAAATGGATAATAAAACAGACGTACCTTACCTAAATGGGCAACTAATTAATTGGCCGAATGCTTGAATCGTACAAAAAAATAGCTGTGACATTTAAGGCACCAAATTATTATACGCTGTGATCATCCTTACATAGAGTATAAAAAAGTTTTGTAGACAGAAACACCAAAATTAAATGACTACAGTATTGACTTAGACCTGCTTTAACGATCCGCTTTTACTCTGTAGAATATGGCCTTGCCTCTGGGTGGTTTTCACACAAAACGTGCTATAAACTAGGGCTCTTTATTGTTTCGTTTGATCCCTAATATTAGAGAAAGATGGGGACCTAACGCCACAACTGGAATGACACCTTCGTCTGAAAAGTAAATATCTGGGTATGTCGAATATTGATTATGCACATCAGACATACTTTTGCTGGCATATATGGAACGTATTTTTCCTGAGATATGTCTAAATTTTAATCCAATTATAACCATAATAAAGAACTTAAATAAAAGTTTAAAATTTGATTATTTTTTAATTCAGGTAAAAGACACAGTGAGAAGCTGTGGGCTCTTGATGTACCTATAAAAATTCTAAAAGTGATAGTGTGCGATACTACAGAGTTTTAAATAGATTAAATAAGACCTAAAGTAGACTTAGTATAAGCGTAATTTGCTTTGTAATCTCAAAACACAATTTGTGAATCTCCGAAATAGTATAGGAGATTTGTCGCACCGACCTCGCATCACCATTCGTGCTATAACTTTTTAAAGTTACCGAACTTTACGTTCTGAGCCACCGAAGATCCATTTTTCTTTCGGGTTGTACGGTTGAAATTCTATAATAAGAAATATTTACAAGAGAGAGAACTTACGAACGAATTCTAAATATTTTCGCTTGCAATCTTGTTAGCGATTAACACGGTCTTTATCGCCATGCATTACCGCCGTAACCGGGTTATTTCATGCAGAAATAGACGCAAATGGCTCAAGAAGGCATGTTTGAACGAAGCATATTCCAATGGCTGGCAACTAACTTGCATCCGAAATCCACACGACATGTTAGGAAGGTGATTCATTGGCGCGTAGAGCGATTACGTGTACGTACAGCTGTACGAGTTTGGGGAAAGGAATGTGTGAACTAACTAACGATTACTTTTCTAAGCTAAAAAGTAATCGTAGCATAGGTAATGCTACGATTACTTTTTACCATTAGCCTGATCGTACTGGATGCCATCTGTGAGCTGTGCTATGAATGAATAAAAAATTCAAATTATCGTTTATATTCTATAAATGTCATCATGATGCTGTCCAGTGCCTAACATGGCCTCTTCTAAAAATTTCGCTAATGAGCGATCTTCCAGAAATGTTGCCTGTGAACGATCTTCCGCTTCTGAGCTGCTGAACTAAGGAGTTCAGGATCTCCTTGCCACTTTGACTAGATAAGCGATAAGACTAGATGGATATGTAGTGACGGGATGTCACTTATTTATTATGCTGGTCTCTCAAGTCCCTTTTCCTGTCCATATCGGTAAACCATATTTTTATATCTATAAATAAATTTCGTTGTAATTATTTTTAACAAGCAGCAAGGTTCAATATTTAAGAATAACGTAATTGTTTTAATAATGATAGGTAAATAAATTATACGCTATCGTCCCAACTAAAAGAAAAACGTTTATGTACAATGTTAGCACCCTAAAACAAGGGTGTCTCCCCCGACATGTGGCAATAAAACACGCGATCAATACGAGAGCACGTGTTGTTGCCACGGCAACTCTTGTACTGAATAAGCCGAGGGTGTCAGTCGCGGTTATTAGCCCAAATTTTTGTGCTTTTTCCACTTGATTTGCGTTTTAGGAAGGGTCACGCCGTTGTCATGCTATATGTTAATAAACAAACAGAAACTCCTACAACGCCTTAAAGGACTTGACTAATTGAGTATCGGAATGTGACTTGCGCCACTGTTACTCAGTTGGTGATCTTCTTGTGTATCTTACACGTCGTAAGTCGAGTCAAAGTTTAGGTATAGTTTAACTCTGAGACAACCTCTGTGAGAAGCCTGGTTGCGACCAGGCAGAGACCAGAGCAATGGAGATGGTTGCCAGCTTTTCATCCAATAGAAGCATTAAGGCCGTGGTAGACGGCAGTTGCTTGATTATTATTACAACATGGTGTCCCACAGGGATCAGACGTTCCTCCTGCATAACTGTATTGTCTATAGATGTACTATAATATATACACTAGTAAGGATTCAAGAATTGAGCTTATGATAACTATTATTTAGAGAAAATAATTTTTTTACAAACAAATGCGAAAGCGAAAACTGTAGCAACTTCATTTCTGACCATTATCTCTGAAATCTGTTTAGCACTTTTATAACACTCCTGAAACGAGACGAGCTACTCTTGTTATGATACCTATTAGCATTTTGCTTCTAAAGTTATCTTACGACATCATTTGTATTATATACTCTGTTTGGCATATGACTACAATACTATGCAAAAAACTTTTATAAAGTAACAACATTCATCTTTTCGCTGGAGGCTATTAAAAATGATTTTCCTTGCTTTTAAATCCAATTTACATCGAAATTTGAAAGACTTGAACTAATCAAAAATTAAACTCGTTGGAGCCATCGTGAATTTATATAATTTACCCACAGAGAATCTGAACACCAAAACCGAATCAGACATAACCAACCCTTAAGCTTTAATATCTAAAAATAATCTCAGATGAAAATAATAAGAAGTAAGTATAATATAGTTAATTGAGTCTTTATAACTGAGTATGCCAGGCCAAGCGGTGCTTAGACCCGTTGAATGAAGTTGCATGTCCTAGAAGATAGCGTGACTACTCGTGAATTGTATGTCAATTTCATTCACTCCATCAATTCTATACACTTCGACACTAATGGCTGTTTAGAATCCAATTTCATTTCAAATGTATTCCTATATGCATAATATTATGCTAATATCAATATACATACATATAACATCTGCTGACAAGTTGTACCATCCCACACTATATTCTAGACAAATTTACTTTGACTTTAAAATAAATATGTTTCGGCTTGGTCCTTTTATTCGTCTCTTAAGGTTTGGGGCATACAGCGGTCGGGGCGGGACGCCGACGCGGCATGTGCAGTTGAAATGTAGTAGCAATCAACCAATCTCTGTAACAAATTGTCACCGAGTTCAAACCTTCAAGAAAAGAGTGTACTCCCATCTCGAAAGCCGGCAACGCACTTGTGACTCTTGAGTGCATGTGTCCATGGGCGACGTTAGTCACTTACCATCAGGTGACCCGTTTGCTCGTTTGTATAATATAAAAAAATAGCACTGAGTGCGACGACGTCCTGTATGTTGTGTTCTATGTTAACTAGTATGTAAATTAGAACCTGCTCACGCTGCGTCGCCGTCTCGTCCCGCTCAGAGTTTGTCTCGGCCTTACATTTCGCGTTTCATTGGTATGTAAGAGAGAATCTTGACATGAAACTAATAAAACTAAGGATATTGATGCAATACCGGAGGTGTCCGGATATGTGCATACATATAATAGAGAAACAAAGTATTGAAATTAACATGAAAATTAAACATTATTTAGAAATCTACACTAGGAAAAACATTTCTTCAGAAAAGTAGAAACTGCTGGCTGAGGCTGTTCGACTATTTATCCAATTGGATGGATAAAAACCATTGTCAACCTGCTAATGTAACTCATGACTGCCTATTTTTTTTTTAAACTTTGTACTTCAGAATCGCTACAAATCATTTCACCTTATCTACTATACTATGAAGTACTCTGTATCTTAAACTAGCAGCACCCCGCGGTTTCACCCGCGTAAGTCCCGATCCCGTAGAAATATCGGGATAAAAAATAGCCCATGTGTTAATCCAGATCTCCAGCCATCTACATACCAAGTTTCATCGCAATCGGTTTAGTGGTTTTTGCGTGAAAGAGTAATCCATCCATCCATCCAAACTTTCACATTTATAATTTTATAATATTAGTGGGATTTATTGAACAAACAGACAGACGTCCACATTAATATTAGTCAAGATTGTACCTGTCTGACCATAGAGTTCAAGGCACATTTTAATGTTTTTTATACCGCCCAATGTTACAAATAGGGGTATGGTGCGGTGATAGAATGTATGATTAGTTTTTTTATCTGACAGTCAATGACCTGGATTTGGCGCAACGAAGTAATAAATAACCATTAGGTTTTTATAGTACTTGCTAAAGTACTACTAATTAGTGTATATTGCGATTAATAAAAGTACAATGGCTGATTATAATCGATTTCTCTTTTTTCTCTAAATTTTTATACTTAAAGTATTCGAAATGGCCATATGTATAAAAGAAGAAAGATAAGTTACAGAGTACGTATTTCGAAACATATTTTTCGAAAATTTTTAAAACGATTTAATGGTATTAATTACTATCTTGTACATAAGAAATCGAATAATTAGCAAAGTTTCAAGCTTTAAGGTTTTTTGATAAGAAAATTTAAAAACTAAAATAAAATCATTTGAGAACATCATTAGAAATTAAATTGACTATGTGACACATATGACTCGAACGAAAACCTCAACATGACAATTTTAATACAAGTATTGGCACAGAAAAAATTAATAGTTACTTCGTATTGGGAAAGAGAGGGAAGTCAGATAATAGATTTAAAATGTAAGTGTTTTAACGACTGGTTATAGGTATAATTACGCTTTTACCATTTACAATATTATAAATTTATAACACAACACAGCCAAAGAATATTAATATTTTTGAGGCAGAATGTAGTTGCTTAGGAATAGAAGAAGATACACAGAAAACGTCCTGTATCAACATCTTTGTGACTTTGTTGTGATTGTGACTCTCGAGTTGCAGGTGTCCATGGGCGACGGTAATCACTTACCATCAGGTGACCGTCTGCTCGTTTGCCCCCTATAATATAAAAAAACCCAGCTTACACTACGACACTAACTTATCCAAGGATTAAGGAAGGCAGGCCTGTTAGAGATACAGGAGTCAGGACCAATTGGACGCCTCCAACTCCAGTAGGAGTCGACTGTCTTTATTCTCATTCTTAAGAATTATTACCTAAGTACAAACATTCCATATCAAGAACACATTTTTAATTTAGAATTCATTTAATAACCCAGTTCTAAAGAACCTTGGCACTTCATAAGTTCTTAGAACACCTGACCTTTCTGGTGTGAAACAGACAGCGGGGCGCACCTGGACCGACATTGAACACCGTTTTATAATTTCTTTTTATTATCTCTATTGCTGTAAATCACGCTAATGCCAGCATCTATATTTAAAAAGAATTTTACACGAGAGTGTATCTTTTTTTTTTGCAGTAAATTCATTAGTTGTATTCGTACATTAACGTCTATTCAAAACTTTTTTTTTAAAGAAAATTGGTCTTTGTTAATCGTTGTGATTATTGTATTATTTAAATAAATTGTATGTAAACCGTATTTCTCCGTTTTGTAACTACATTCTAGTCATCTATTTCGTAACAAATTGGTGGATATAACTTATCCGGAATCCCGGCTAAGTAAATTAATAAAAAAAAGTGTTTTTACCAAATCAAAAAAATATAAATAAATCTTAACTTATCACTACATATTATAAAACAAAGTCCTCCCCCGCGTCTGTCTGTCTGTCTGTCTGTTAGCAATAAACTGAAAACTACTGAACGGATTTTCATGCGGTTTTCACTCACTTTCGGATATATCCTCCCACATACACACAAAATCAAAATTTGCTTTGTTTTTCGCGGTCACTAATATTTATCCAGCAGTGCCTTACCTATAGGTACTTTTCAAAGGTACTCCACTACCCGAGTGACATACAATGTATATAAACAACTAAGTACAGTGGAGTGCTGTGCCGGAATCAAACCAGCTAAAGCCAAACGGTGTTCCTCTTCTGTGATGAGTCTGAAACTTTAGACGGAAGTCCCCGAGAACTTTGCTTTCGTTCTCAAGTAAAAGGTGGCTAAATATCTACTAATTCAATTATCATTTAGGCTCCTTTTAGCTTGACGACGGCTTCTTCATCGGTGACGGCATCCTGGCAGACCTTGGCCGCCTCTTTAACAGCAGGCATCTACATCATTGACTTTGGGAGTCCACACAACTCCACACATCTCACACACCGCTGTCTGATTCTAAACTAGGCAGAGCCTGTACTAAGGTAACCAGACTGCTGATAAACATACTTATATATTTCTAAATACATACATATTATAGATGAATTACACCCAGACACAGAACAAATGATCATGCTCATCACACAATTATTTGTCCTGGGTGGGTGTCGAACCCACGACTTCTGGCTCAGCAGTTAGGATCACACTAACCACTAGACCAACAGGCCCGTCAATCAATCAAATAAATCAATAACAGATACAAAGTAGGTATAATCATTTAACGTATTTTTTTAACATATTTCAAAAAGTTACGCATCATTGTAACAGTTAATAGCAACTATACCTACACACACAAACTAACTTACATACAACACAGTGGATCGAATTAGCCATGGCCATGTATGGTATCACAATCACTCATTCACTGACCATATGTTCGCATGGCATATGTACTCACTGTATGTAATATTTCGCTTTTATGCTTACTTTGTGCTATTATACACCAGAAAGACTCATCTGTGTTCATCCCTCTAATCCTACTAATATTATAAACGTGAAAGTTTTGGATGGATGGATGGATGGATGTTTGTTACTTTTTCACGCAAAAACCACTGAACCGATTGCGTTGAAACTTGGTATGTAGATAGCTAGAGGCCTGAATTAAGGCATAGGCCACTTTTTATCCCGATATTCCCACGGGATCTGGACAAACGCGGGTGAAACCACGGGGCGCTGCTAGTATTATAAATGTGAAAATTTGAATGGATAGATGGATGGATGGATGTTTGTTACTCTTTCACGCAAAAACCACTAAACCGATTGCGATGAAACTTGGTATGTAGATAGCTGGAGACCTGGAATAACGCTTAGGCTACTTTCTATCCCGATATTCTCACGGGATCGGGACTTACGCGGGTGAAACCGCGGGGCGCTGCTAGTATATTATATGATTGTCTAGCTGTGGCTGCGCACTTCATTTACAATACATATAGGTAAATAAAAATGAATACTGGGTAAAGTAGATTTCTAATGGTGAAAGAATTTTGAAAATCGATTTAGTAGTTCTTCTTTTTGGTTATTGTGAAATGGCATAGGTGTTTATCTTCCAACTCACCTGATAGAAAGTGACGATGAAGACGAAAATGGTACTCGCCGATCCAAGAGAAACCTACACTTGAACGTTCTAGGATTTCAGGGCTTATCCATTACAAACAAACAAACAAACCATTTCTCTAAAAGACTATCGGTACCCAACAGTTTAACTGATCGTTTATTTAAAATGTTCTACGCCTGGTTTCAGAAAGGCTGATCAACGCAAATATTAACTAATGGTATATCAAATCTCTTGTCAAGTATAATTATATTGAGTTGCTGAAAGCATGATTGGGCACTTTGATTTGTTCATCAAATGCGGAATACCAAATTTTACTGCAAAATCTTATGGCAAACTAACGACACGTCCCGGCTTCGCACGGGTGTAATGTAGATATATGTAAACAAATATCGTCATATTTCAACAAATTAACACAAAACAATATTGAACTATAAGTATAAACCTGCCTCTTGAAACACTCTAACTATCGATGAATACCCTATTAAAATTCTTTGCGTAGTTTAAAAGATCTAAGCGTACAGACGGCAAACCCGGGTGATTACCCATCTCTAGCCGGAAGCGACTTTGTTTTATACTATGTAGAGATGCTAATCGAATGTTCAATAAAATTGATTATAGATTAGTACATTTTTCTTTGATCAACATTTCAGAAACTCGAATTGCTTGACACCGCTGTTAACTTGACAGCTCTGTTAGTTGAACAATATCTTGATCAGCCATTCAGAAAATCGGTGTGAGATGCTACTCTAGAGGTGATTCCTTGTGGTATCTTATTATTGATGTGATTATATTGCTTAGCTGGTTTTGGCTGGCAATTTCAAGAAAGCGTTTGTAGTGTTAATTTATGGAGTTATTAAGGACTTATTTGATTGCACCTAAACGCAGCGTTGAAAGTATTCATTATAAGATATTTCAGATCGGCTTGACCCCTTGGCGTTGCGTAGAGATGTAGCTTCACTCTGCATTCTCTATCGCATGTATCATGGGGAGTGCTCCGAGGAATTGTTCGGACTTATACCGGCCGCAACGTTTCGACAAAACTTTCATCCCCATCACCTGGATAATTGGCAATCCACCACTGTGCCGTTCTCCAGAAATTTTTTGCCTCGCACAACCAATCTCTGGAACAAATTGTCGCCTGTGGTATTTCCGGACCGATACAACCTTCAAACCATCAAGAAAAAAAGCGTACTCCTATCTCAAAGGCCGGCAACGCACTTGTGACTCTTGAGTTGCAGGTGTCCATGGGCGTCGGTAGTCACTTACCATCAGGTGACCCGTCTGCTCGTTTGCCCTCTATAACATAAAAAAAAACTGTCAGTGCTTTGGATTCAATCATAGTTAACTTGCAAACTGTAACTGTACGTCGAGTTTCGTGGATACAAACCGCGTAGGGAGCTATTATATGTACATATATCATCTATACATATTTTAGTAGTAACACGCCTACCCTAAACTTTACTTTAATACTCCCAACCCTACCGAGTTATAGATATCAATTGATAGATTTCTCTATTCGCTTTTATTGCACTGAGCAGGAATCGAACCCGTGAACTCTGAGGTTGCAGTCTGATGCACTACCGCCACATAGATCGTCAATCCCAGAAAAGTGTCTAATGGTGTAATTGAGTCAGTAACTAACTGTTCTCTGTGTATCAAGAGCATGGTGACCTAGATCAGAGGTTACATTATTTGTTCAGTCGCTAAGCATTTAAGACTTAGTCTCTTAGGTATACCCTCGATAACTACACAGTATAAATATATACATATACTGTGCTAACTACGTCATAGCTAAATCCGGTCTATGACGGAGGCTAGTATTCGTGTAATATCTAATTATCCTGGATGAGAAAATTCTTAATTCGTTTATGTAAGTATGTGCTGTACTATCGAAAGACAGTAATAGATCGTCAGTATAAAGATTAGGAGTCAAGGAAGAATAATTCATACCGGTCTTTAATTGACAGTGTACACAAAAATACTTAAACAATTGTTTAAGGCGCGGTCTTAGTGCGATTCGAAATCAAACTCTTGCACACATGCACGATATGATTATACACACAATTGTAAACCGCTCATGAAATATTACACAGTATAGGTAAGGAAATCAGATGATCAAGTACCTGCATGATCACTTTGCTTTTTGTATTGCTATTTTAATAGTTATGTTTTTTTAATTGTGTGACCTTTAGCTTTTTATTTTTTAAGCTAAAAAAGGAAAATAGCATACTGCCTGTTGATGGTAAGCAACTACTGCAGCCTATAGACGCTAGCTGGACTTGTGTAATTCACTAAGTACTATTAGGAATTCATTCCTGAGATGGAACTACAATGAAATATTTTGTGAGCGTATAGGACTTCGTTTATTTAGTACATTAGTACTGTCAATAAACATGGAACGATTGAATCGTCGACTGAAAGTCTAAGGTACTTACGTCCCCGCGCGACACGGTGGCGAACGAACGAATGAGAATGAGATGCATGCTGTCTGCACATAGTTTAGTTGTAACGTGGAGGGTGGCCTAGTGGTCTGTACGTGGTCTCCCGTAGGTTAATTTAAGTAAGGAGAGGAATTATACACGGAATTAGTGGTACAAATAATTAAAGTAATTTAGACATCAGATGTACTAGGCTCAGGGAGGTCTGGAGGTCTTCAGAGGCTTTGGACGTAGTTCCGACGCTGGTAGATGCAGAGTACTTAACTTCGTAGCCGTGTTGAAGTGGTAAGAGTGAGAGCGAATATAAGCCCCAGGGGCGTGGTGCGGTGCGGGAGAGCATCTCAGGGCTCAGTGGGGAGTGCTGGCACAAGGTTTCGGTAGGAGGGCGCAGGATGACGCGTGACATAGTCTTTATAAAAAATATCGACGAATTATATTTTTTATTGGTTACTTCACTCTACTACCTACTTGGCTAAGCTAGCACCGACTTCAAATAGATGAGTGGGTAGCGCTTATAATAATTATATTAATGTCTTTTTCGCTTTTGAGTGCCTATTTGTAGTTTTGAAGTCGGTATAATTTTTTTTTATAAAAATAAATTATTTTACCCTCTTTAGTGCAAAACAAAAATTTCAGCTAAATCGGAAAGCGGGAAGTAAGTCAAAATTGACTTCTGAGATTTTATTACGTTGTTAGTTAGTTTTTCCTCGATTTCCTTGAGATTCTATCATCAGATCCTGACTTGATAATAATGGGACCACCTCGGGAGTATACCCTTTTGAACTAAAAAAGATTTTTTTTAATCGGTTCACAATTAGCGAAAATATCGATGAACATACACAAAAAAAAATACAAACAGACGGACATAGAACCTCCTCCTTTTTTAGAAGTCGCTTAAAAAGAAACAAGGTTAATATTTCAAAATCAAATGGTTGTGTATGTAAACATACCTCATATTATAATTTTATGCAGCAATAGAGGTTATGTGTGTTAAATTTTTAGAATATAATAAGTTTTTAAGGAAATTTGCACAACTCATGGTTTTTCTTCTTTTTTGACAATTTGATCAAAATTAGAAGCAGTTAGGTACCATATTTTTTCTTAGCTCTAGCCAATCACTGCAATAACTTTATAAACGAGTCTCTTTTTCAATGCGGTCTTTGTCCGTAGTTAGGATATTTTAATTGAGTAAAAAGTCATTCAAAGTTTAAATGTCACAATAGTTGCAGCACATCTTTCTTGGTAAGCTCGTCTCATGGAAAAATTTATTCGTTTCCCGCCAACAATCTTTGCAATTACACTATTAAAACGTTCTGCAGAGTTGGTGTCGACATCTTCCACTAAACTTTGAGATTATTACTTCCAATTATTATTACTTTAAAGCAAAAGGTTGAATTTATTATTTCCATGGAACTCATCAATGACTTTTCTTTATTGCAATAATAACTCTTACATCGAAGGTAAAGATCCTAACGAGTGACTGACTTTACGATTCTTCGAACTTAAAATAGACATACTACGGTTGTAGACTGTCAAGTCAAATCAATTACTCTTCATTAAACGTCAAAACGATACGTTGTTTAGAAACATGGATGAAATAAGGGGCCATGACGTCATACCCCCTGTTGTCAAATCACTTACTTTAAATGTTTGGTTTTACAAAAAAAATAATTACTAATTTGTAAACAATAATGCATCTAATTTCTCGAAGTCATATGTATAATACTTAATTTCCTGAGGAGTCTTTTATGACCATGACCACGATTCATTATTAATTTTTTTGCGAATTTTTATTTATCTGCGAGTTTGTCTTTGTTACATATACCATGGCATCGCGTCTCGTTGCGACATATTTGTTTTTTGATACTATTTTGTTTGTCGTACTCGTGAGCGTCCGGGACCAACCTTCTTTGTCGGGTGCTGCCCGACAACTGAATTAAAAGTATATAATCCACTATTACATTTGGTGACATTCAAATAGGATTTGAAATTGTAAATCATATTTGAATCAGCAAAATGGCGGGGTTGCGCAGAGAGTTAATTTACAGGGATTTCTTTAAATTATTCGAAATGAACGGTTTAAATTAAAAAAGTAACTGGTTAACATTTTATTTTAACTATATATCTAGGTATTTAAAAAAAAAATGTAGTTATCGCTGAAAATACCGAGAATCTCGACGCCAAAGTTTATTTTAATGGTAAAATTAACGATGGCTTTCTAGAGAAATTAAACCTTTTATCAAATTTTTGCCCGGTTAACATTTTTCATGTATTTTTCATCTATATGCAGTATCTTTTTCAATAGTATCTTTTGTGCGGTTTAGTCACACTCGAGTTCCAAAGATTCGACGTTTTGCTGATTATGTGGTAACACCTCGCCTTAATAAATGACCACAAGTGGCGCTGATGAATAAAAAGTATGCTCTGAAGTTAACAGCAAGCAAAATGAAGTAAGCGTTTTATATCATATTGGGACTGCACTACTAGCGCCATCCTTATTTTAGACGATTACTATGTATACGAAGTTGGCTCTTCTTGCCCTCTCCCTTCATGTTATGTTAACGCGCGCTCAACGCCCGTCATTTGAACATAGCCTAATAGTCAAAACAATTGTACGTACTGCATTCGTTTTTTATTTTTTTTTATTTAAAACTATGAACACAAAAAACATACCTACTTGCTTGCCAATATTTTTTATTTCCAAATTAGTTTGGCCAAATACACTCATTTTTAACATTTCGCTTTTAAGTAGCAAAAATGAAACAACATATTTTAACAATACGTTTTCATTTCTAGTCCATATGTATCATCAGACACACCGCATCCGTCTACATCAGGCCTTCAATCAAAACAAAAAGGAGACAGCATGAGAAAAAATGAAGACGACACGCCGCTTCAAGAAAAAGATACCGAGGGATCCATCTCTGACTGGATCTCGGGAGGACCGATGGGTTCAAAAACAGCCGTACTAGTATTTAGATCATGTGTTCTGGCATCCAGGACACCCTCCATGGAGTCCACAACAAAGACAATAGGCAACAATACGGGCACTACAATACTGTTAAACAAAGCTAAAAACATGGCTAGGCGTTTAGTCGCAGAACCTCATGCTTTCTCCGTGAGACCAAAGCATATCATGCATGATGTTATGGAGACCTTTGGTAATACCAATAAGTTTAGTGGGCAGGCTTACGTGGTGCAGCATGTTAGCGATTCGAATGTAGCTGAGAGTGTCATTGTTGAGGAGCAGGGCCACGAAGCTGTGGAGCACAAAAGAGATATTGATGACGTGCTCAATGATCTTAGCAAAATCACACTGAAGAAGCACCTTAATATAGAGAATACTACGGCCAATATCAAGCCCCCTGAAGAACCACCGCCGCCCTCAGTTGCCACAACAGGTATTTTTTTCGCTACATTTGTTTAGCTAGTCGTATTAGCTTCACTTCAGCTAGTAGCCCTTCTACTGCTGATGACAAGTTTCCAGGTGTTAATCGTGATAAGTAAGCAAGACCACGACAAACATATCTTAATGTAGAGGTTTCATTACTTCCCATTTCTGGCTTTCTTTTAAATAAAAATAAGCAAAGACTTTGAAAATGTCAGAATTGATTTTATGTATTACTATTTCTATGAGGATTTCTGTATCCTCTGTTTCTTGGTCACATTGATCTCCTGGGTTATTTATTTATATTATATTTTTCCTGGTAACTTTTTCTCCATCGTGATCACAATTTTATCAGATAACAATAAAATAAAATACGAAAAAGTACTTAATCAATATTTACTGTAAATAAACATTTCGAGGCAGAGCTTGGACAAAAGATCCAAATAAATCCTCCTAATGGATCAACGTGGACAAATATCCAGAGGATTCAAGCAGTTGATCCTATTGGACGGAGCCTATCTCCCTTTCTGCTAGCTACACTTTGTTATCTAAAATTGGACAATGTATTCTTATCGGCAACGATTTAGCTGAAAAGTAACATGCTTCTAGTTGTATTCGGTCAAAAGTTCATAACATACTGAAGTTTTGCATTTTAAATCTCATTTCTTTAGTAATAGAAACCAAAGAAGAAAAAAAAGGGAAAAAGTCTAAGGGTAAGCACAAAAAGAAGAGCATACAGCAAGTAGCGCGCACCACGTCGCCAGGATACGATAGTGATGACTCTTCACATTTACTGATCAAGGAAGTGGAAAGTGTTAAGGTGAGTTGTTGTTGATATACACGTGCGGCCCGCTCATAGTATTATTGTATTTGTTTTTAATTTGTGAAACGATATTAAGTATTTTCGCATAAATTATTTTCCATTGTAACTTTGATTGTGAATGAAAGTGTCTTTTGGAATAGAAATTACAAGAGTAGGCTTCACAACAGACTGGCAGTTTTCAGAGTGAGTTTTGGATATCTGCGGTGACAGACCGGTAAGAGTCCGTACAGTTCTGTGATTACTGAGATATCTAATCTACTGGGAGTGGTGACTGGTCTGACCGGACTTCTTCCATATATAGACGCTTACATGGCATATCCATATTTCGAATTAGGCGATTTGGATCCTTGATTTTGTTTCGACGTTTCATGTGGACATGGCTTCTTTAGTTTTACCAAAAAGAAGTGTTTACAATTATGTATTTACTAAATACATACGTTCTCATTATCAGTACGTGTTAACACGTAAATATCATCATCATCGTCATTATCATTTCAGCCATAGGTCGTCCACTGTTGGATATAGGCCTCCCTTAATGACTTCCAAGACCGGTTATAAGTGGCCTTCATTCATGAACCTAAAATATAGAAACTCGCAATATAAGTGTTGTCACTTGGTGACATTACCCAGTGGCACAACTACGCTAGTCTGCCAATAGAGCAATGACTGACTGGTACCACTTTCATAATGGTGGATTGTTCATGCAACGGATTTCCGGTGACGTTGTAATTGATTGAAAGGCCCCGGCTCTATAATTTGCTACAGTGCTTTTCAGTCGTTTACCAAGGTTGCCAATATGCAGTTGTCGATTTCAAGGCCGAAAGTTTATATACAGTATTACAATTGCCTGTACCTATGAAGGGGTAGGTAGACGCGTTTTAAAAACCCACATTTTGCCAACTATAATTTGGTGCCACTTACGTAACAGGTAGCAAGCCTATTGTAAAACTTGTCTTATAGCCAAATAAAAAGGTGCTTAATAAAATGTTTCTCTTTTTATTTACAAATACATATTGGACTGCCTCAATCATAAACATAGTTATACATTTATCCTCAATTTAGTGTATATAAAAAGTTGCAACACCAGTTTTTTTGCCGCCCTTTGGAGTTTTGGTGATGAAACGCATCAGCACCAAAAAGCACAATAGTTGTCGAACCGGTAGTTTCTTAGTCACAGTTACAGTATTATAGTATGTCGTGTCCTACGTTCTTAATAAGTATTGGCTAAAAGGTTAACACTTTTTTATTCCATCAGGTACTAGAAAGCAGCTGCATGCCGGCACGTGTACTTAAAATAACTTACAAACTGATAAATACGGAAACGAAACTCCTTCACCGTTTGCTCCAAGCACATGGTCTCCAGGAAGCAATGTCTGAGGCCAAGGACTTCAATCTACTGTGGGCTGGTCTCCACCCGAAACCGGACGTCCTAAGAACCTTGGCTTCGTATCAGCGAGTGAATCACTTTCCAAGGTAAGGACCGGGATGAGTAGGTGGATTACTGTCAGTATTCTTGAATCTCATGGCTAGTATCATATAGTTATACTGTACGTATTTTGCTCTCGATATTTTTATGTTAAGTACTCAGTTCTGAATCGCTGTAGCTAGGGGCGCTCAGGGCTGGATACGTGAACCCATTAAAATAAGAACATCTGCGGGTGTATTCTTTGATTTGAATCTACCATTTGTAAAGGTGTATAATATGCTCCTGGAAGGCAAGTTGCCGGTGTATGTACCTATATTTCGCGTTGCTCGTGCGTCGTATCTATGTTCTGTCCGGTGAGTGTGTAGTTCACCTTAGAATGATATTTAATCAATATTAATATGTCAAAATGAGTTTTTGGAGAGCTTAACATTACTTGCTTCGATGTTTAATCAGGTTCTGAATCTCATGTCAAGCCATTCCCAACTACGATCTTGGCCACATGTAACAATTTTTTATAAAATAACTTTTTGCTATCTAATGACGTGCCATATCTTCAGTTAGTTGCAGTACGTTTCTATGGCTTAAAGTAAATTATTGTTTAAAGTAAATTTTACTTTCACGTAGAAATTATTCGATGATAAGGTTCTTGATATAAGACCATAATTCAAAGATATTGACAGTAGTTCACTGTAGGACCGTGCTGACTCCTCTGCTGCAAGGCCACGGACTGGAGAGAGCGGATGACGCGTCCACCGATTGGACCCTCTTGTGGTCCTTCTACTCGATCCCAGTCGAAATTTTCCAGCCCTTGAATCAGCACCAGAGAGTTAATCATTTCCCGAGGTAACTTCCCTGTTTTCCTTTACTTAATCCTGCATCTCCTTCTACGTCGTGCCTGAAGTCATCTCTGGAGCGAAGGTTTTATATTTTATGCTGGTTTATTTACTTGTAACATTACCGGCTCGTGGGACCAAAAAATACGAAAAATCGAAAAAAATAGGGCAATTAATTGATTTAAAGAATCCAGTGAACGAGGATATGGTGAACAGCTGCAGATCGACCCAAGGTAAGAAGTCGTACACAAGACGTGGACTATTGTCAGTATCCGTGAATTTTGATCTTTTTATGGTTCCTAGTTATATGTTTCTCCTGATTCCCGACGACGACGCTGACGACGAAGAATTCGACAAAGATTCATCTAAAAATATTCCAGCCATTGATGCACAAAAATTGGTTCAAGATATTAGCCGAGAGTTGAAGAAGACATTCCGAGAGGAGATCAGTAACCTCGAGAACTCACTAGAATTTTACGGTGACCAAATAAGTAACATGGAACAGTGTATAAAAAATCAGAACACTAAAATCAAAGATATAGAACACAAAAACCAAGACCTGCAAAATAAAAATAAGAATTTAGAACTCAGAATAGCTGCCCTGGAACAGGAGGTTAAGTACATGGAACAAAAAACTCTGACTAAATCCGTGGAGATTGCTGGCATACCCAACACCATCCCGGAAAACCTAGGTCATACTGTCGAGATAATTGCTGATAAATTAGAAATGGATGTTGGTGAAATACTTACGTCACGCCGCTTACCAGGAACTAAGGAAAGGCCAGGACCGATTTTTCTAGAGATGAAGACAAAAGTAGCCCAGAAGAAGTGGATTGACGCGGGCAAGGCAAAGTGTCTCACCCTGGGAGTACTGACGCCTGATGTTCCAAAGGAATCAGCGGAGAATCGAGTTTTCGTTAGAGAAGCCCTCACCAAATACATAAAAACCCTGTTGTATAACGCAAAACTTAAGCTATCTAAATCTTATAGGTATATATGGTGTAAAGACGGCAAAGTTTGTGCTCGGATGTATGATAAAAGTAAAATATATTACATTAGCTCAATAGAAGATATCAACCAGATTTCAAATCAAATGAATGACCCCAACCCTTAAACAATGTAAGTGGTTATTATTATTTTTATTCTCAAACCGTCTCATACTATGGATAATCAAATCAAAGAAATTTTTAATTGTTGTTCTACAGGTGATTATTTCCAACAACTACCTACTAAAAGTCATTTGAGCTTCTCATGTATACATATTAATATCAGATCCCTTAAAAAGAATTATACGAAATTACTTCAACTTGTTCATAACTGTAGTTTTCCATTGGATGTTATTGTAATTACAGAAGCGGGTATCTCAAACTCGGTTGTAAATCTTTATAATATTCCTAGTTATAAATTATACTCACAACTACGTACAGCAAAAAAGGGTGGAGGTATTATTGTTTACGTTAAGGATCATATTAAATTCACCTTACTTGAATATAAAAGCTTTACGTTTGAAAATTTATCAGGCACTTTAAAATTAAATTCAAACCAGGACGTGGTTGTCAGTGCTGTTTACAAACCACCAAAGACTAACAAACGAATATTTGTCAAGGAACTTGGTAATTATATTTCCCGGTTTGACTCCAAACAGAACTTGCTAGTAGTTGGCGACACAAATATTGACCTGAAATCCATATCGTCACATAAAGATTTCTATCTAGAGACACTCAGCGAGCACGGATTAATGTGTGGAGTATCCGACTATACACGTATTGAAAAAAAACTAAATATTATCACAAAATCCTGCATTGATCACATTTTTGCACGATTCCCCACATTAGTTCCGTACTCGGCGGTGTTAGATATTGTACTAGCGGACCATCGCGCAATTATTTTTACCTGTGTTGACGACGCACCGTCAAAGTGTATACAGGCTGTTACCAAAACCATAGTTAACTATGAAATTTTTAACTGTGAGTTGAATAAAATTAATTGGAGTTCAACTAAAGACATGGATAACCCCAACGACATCTATGACTTTATTCGTAATTCATTTCAAAATGCCAACAACATTGCTAGTTCAACAATAAATTATAGGAAAAATCAAAGTAGCAAAAAATTTAGATTACCATGGATCAGTGAAAATGTCAATCGTCTGTGTGCCAAACGGGACGCATTATTTAGCTCTTGGAAAAAGAGCTCTAATGACCCACAATTAAGGCTGCAGTATAATAAAACGCGAAATAGGGTGCATAAAATTTTAGAAAATAGGCGAAATTCCTATTATATGAATGAAATTAATAAAAATTTTAAAAATACTAAGAAACTGTACGGAGTTATTAATCAGATACTGGGTAGAGTGACATTATCGATTGATACAGCGATTTGCAAAGCATTTGATGCCCAGACCCTTACCACAAAAAAAATTGCCGATAACTTTGCAAACGCTTTTGACATAGCTGTAAAAAATATAATTTCTAATTGTCCCACAAAGTTATTAAACAATCAACAATGTTCTGATCACTTAAATTCTTCCCTATATTTTAATAAAGCTTCCGGGGAAAAAATACAGAAAATAATAAATAAATTGAATTCAAACAAGGCACCAGGTCTAGATAAAATAAAAGTGTCCGATATTAAAATGGCAGGTCCGGATATATCAGAAACTATAGCCAGATTAATCAATTGCAGTCTAACGTCTGGCATGTACCCCGATGACCTGAAAATAGGTTGTGTACGACCAGTTTTTAAAAAGGGCAGACGGGATGAGTACACTAACTATCGCCCCATCACACTGCTTTCTGCAATTGACAAAATAGTAGAAAAGTATGTTAGTCAACAAATTCATGCATTTTACGGAAAACACGAAGTTGTCTACCACAATCAATTCGGTTTTCAAGCCAATAAAAGTACATCAGACTTATTATCAAAATTCAGTGACGAAGTAAACGAGTACCTAAATCAGAAAATGATTATATATGCTGTGTTTATAGATTTTTCTCGCGCTTTTGACACACTAGATCATAAGCAACTTATCCATAAACTAAACTCTTGTGGGATACGTGGCCCTTTGCTAGACTGGTGTGGAAACTACCTTCAAAATAGAAAGTTCACCGTCAAGATCGGTAATTCATTAAGTGATCCCATTGAAGTTGCAAGGGGCACGGCTCAAGGATCAGTTTTAGGACCACTTCATTTCTTATCTTACGTAAACGACATGAGCAATAATATAAAGCACTGCTCGTGTTACCAATTTGCAGACGACACATGCCTCATAATAGCTGATAAGGACCCTAAGAAAGCTCGTGACCTATTGCAAACTGATTTGAACTACTTAATGAGATGGTGCCATGACACTGGTCTCGTACTCAATTCAGATAAAACCAAATTGATTGTAATAAAATCACCCTACACAAAATTAATTCCCCCTACAAGCATAATTGCACACAACCATAACTGCTTGCATGATACAAAAAATACAACATGCAAATGCCCCCATATAGATGTAGTTAACTCTTATAAGTACCTAGGACTGGAAATTGATTCCAAATTTAACTGGAGTAAGCACATCGAACACGTTTGCAATAAGTTAAGGCAATTTTTGGCCAATATTGCCATTGTCAAAAATCGTATCCCGTTTAAAGTAAAACTGATGCTATATAACTCTCTAGCTGAATCATATATACAATATGGCCTCAGTAGTTACGGTCGTACATATAAGTCTTACCTCCAACAAATTCACAAACTTCAACTAAGGATCCTTAAGAATGTCGTATCAGCCAAAATGAAAGAAAAATTTGAACATGACGAATTCGGTTTATTTAAGCATTGCAAAGTACTACCCGTCCAAACGTTATTTAAATATACTTTACTGAGAGACCAATTTTTTAATGATAGTATAACTAATACAATCCAACATCCTGTATACACACGTTCCGTCGCTCGAAACCGGCTTTGCACTTTACGTGCTAACAATACGTATGGCGAACGGACATCGGCCTATCTAGTTCCCAGGTTTATAAACAATCTACCCCCCGATTTGCAAAATATAATTAAGCCATCGAATATTAAATTTAAACTTAAGTCTTACTTTCTTCAGAACATGGAAATGTAATTACTAATGTTTCTACCAATTCAAAGCCTATTTACCTAAGTATTTGTTGAGTATTTTATTTTGTTATTTATGTGTTGTATTGCTTAACTTGCTCTTTGTTTATTTTAATCTGTAACTTTGTAGACTGTTGTAGCATTCACTACAAACCTTAGTGGTTTCTTAATGCTATAGTACTAATTACTTACCCTGTATTTTAATCTGGTAAATAAATAAAAAAAAAAAAAAAAAAAAAAATGTAAATGATTTCTAATAATTCACTACTAGCCAGTGGTTATTATCACTAGTACGATCTGATACTGACCTATAATATATAATGGATTCTTCCAAATCGAGGTCAGGTTTTGTAAAAACAAAATATATTCCTAACATTCAAATAAAAAATATATTTTTAAAGACGTCTTCCGCTAGGCAAACGCCCCTTTGTAGCGAGGCACTTTAATTACAGGGAAATATAAAAGTTCATAACATACTGAAGTTTTCATTTTAAGTCTTATTTCTTAGAAACCAAAGAAGAAAAACGAAGAAAATGTAACACATCGCTATCTAGATCCGAACTAAGCGGAGCTGTACTATCGGTTCTAGAACGGATAAACATGCATACATAATTTCTTTTTGTATCTACGTACATATTAGATATGATACACACATCAAAAAAGTCTTGGCAACATGTACGGTCCCTAAATCCAAACCGGAACTCATCGCAAAATAAAATTGTATCCCATTGCTCCTGTTAAGTGTTCCCTACACCATTCGGTTCGACGGGCGCGATTCCCATGGCGTATAGTTGGGCGCCTGATTGGGCGTCGTGCTCGTAGGCCGTATTCATGTAGCCTATTTCTCACCGTTTGGTGGTTAACAGCAACACTGCTTGAGAATTGTAGCTTTAAACCTATCTCCAGGGCGGTTAACAGAGAGAGATACCTGGGACTGATTTCTTCCCGGTTGAAGCATTCCTACAGCTCTCTGCATTCAACTCGCCACTAAATTTTTTCAAAAACTTTATATCTGAAAATGATAAAAGTTAGATAAATACCAAATTTATCAAACAACGTAAACACGTGCAATCGGGAAAAAATAATTAGCTTTTATTTTATGAAAACAAAACAATCGAAAAGTTTATATTTTTAAAATCAGCCAGTATATGTTTCCGAGAACAAATAAGATTGTATACCAATCTACTTTGCTAAGAAAAAAATTAAATATCAAAGAAAAAATAAAATGACATGCAGTTTCAATGAAATTAGATACATTCATGCATACAAGTATTTGCACTGAGCGTGAATCGAACCCGCGACCCCCAACGTGGCAGTCAAATTATTGGGATAACGATTTTAGCTACTCCGTTCAGTCATCGCCAACAAAACATTTAAGTTTGGGATAGGATAGATATTTTTTTATTTATATTTCATAAATATTTCGTTGAACTACAAAAGTAAAGAGAAACGATATGCTTGTGAAATCCATAAGGCGGATTATGTTTATTAAATTCAACTGGAATGTTTTATGCAAAAGTTGGACAAAACAAACCTTCAGAATATCCACATAATATGTCATGGAAATAAAAATCTTTAGGCTTAAAGTCATAAGACTCACAATTGAACGATACTGACAGTAGTTCACCGGGGGAGTTGCTGGTGACAGCACTCCTGGAAGGCCACGGGCTGTTGAAGGTGCATCAAGAGGCCACAAATTGGACTCTGATGTGGTCCGTATTCTGTATCCCCGTCGCAGTCCTCCGGGAATTGAAGGATTATCAGAGAGTGAATCACTTGCCAAGGTAAAGCTGCCGTGCTCCTTTATTCCCTTATCATGTAGACCTTTGTAACAATTTCTTTTTAGCTGTCCTTATAACTTTCAAGTGAGTAAATGATTTCCAAAAAATTCAATGGCATCCATTTAGATTAAAAGTTTATTGTACTCATCTGGATAAAGCACTGTCGCTGGAATATTACAGATTTGATAAAACACGAATATGGATATGTTTGTGTGGCACATTGTGGGATACCTGATCATACAGACTTCTTTAGAACATTAAATATGCACTTTGCCTTCATGGTCACTTGCTCACACACTCACATGTTGCCGACACTGTAATAACCTTCCTATATTCTCCAAGGAAAATCATGGCAGGAAGTTCAATCTCGTATGTCTCTTCTAACTGATCTCAAACTGCGTCCAGTATTCCAGTTTTAAAGTTTGAGAGTGACTCTCCTAGCTGTGGCTAACGTTGCGAAGGTATAAGATAGATGTGGGTATCATTTTAAACAATTTTTCAGAACTTAACCTGTTCTGCAATTTGTCAAATCAGATTATCGTACCCCTATTGCAAACGCGTATCACAGCCACATAATATGTAGAGGAGTCTTACGCCGCTCTGATAGGCAGAATACCATTTCCGTCTCATTATCCATTTTGTTACTTTTTAATATCTGGTCCTTTGGTGTGACTAACTGACTTGTACTTCTTCACTAGATCATACGAGCTCACTCGCAAAGACAAACTGTTCAAGAACATAGAGAAGATGCAATACTTCAGGGGTCTGAAGCAGTTCGACTTCATCCCCACGACTTTTCTTATGCCAGCAGAATATAAAGAGCTGTGTTCCACTCACTACAGGACCAAAGGACCCTGGATTGTGAAGCCGGCTGCCTCAAGCCGGGGTCGGGGGATTTATATTGTTAATGCTGTGAGTGAAAATAATCTCTCATAATCTCTCTATCTTTTGTGATTATTTAAAAAAAACTTTTTTGGAGGTAAAGTTGTGTGAATGTTGGGGTGATCCATATACAGCAGAAACATTTCAGGCGAAGCCAAACTTTCAAGCATCGCGCAATGAAGTTGTCAACATTATCAGTTGGGCCGCGGTCCAACAGGCCGGATGGCATGATGAGGCACCTTTGTGTTAGAAAGACATTAGACCCATTCCTCCACAGGGTCACGTATTCTTTCAAGTCCACCTTTTGCATCGCAATATGTAAAAATTATAGATACACAACTTTACCGCAACAATAGGTTACTTTGTGAAAAGTAAAACAAATAATAAATTACTTAAAATTCTTTATCTCCATTTGAGCGGTATCTTCTGCTTCTAAGATGTATCTTCTAAATTTTAATGACTTAAGTTACAAACATCGAAGGTCTTTAAAACGATTCATAGAGAAAGATTGAAACCACGTTGAATCGTGGTTTGATGCAACTGCCAACGAACCACACGTGCTCTTTTGGATATAAGTCTTCTTTCGTATTTTCGTCGCGGTGTTACAAGGAAATAAAAATTTTATCATTATAAATCATGACTCTTTTTCTTACAGCCGGAGCAAATCCCAAAAGGGGAAAATGTCGTCGTAGCGAAATACATCGACAAACCTCTCTTGATAGGAGGTCACAAATGCGACCTTCGTTTGTACGTATGCCTGACTTCCATAGACCCTCTACTGATATACCTTTACGAAGAGGGCCTAGTGAGGTTCGCGACGGTGAAGTACGACAAAACCAATAAGAACCTGTGGAATCCGTGCATGCATCTTTGTAACTACAGCATCAATAAATACCACACGGATTATATCAAGTAAGTTACATATCGTTTCACTAGTATAAAAAAAAAACAAAAACCCCCACGCAAAAACGACGGATTGTTGACATGTCTGTGCGTGTGTGTTTCTGTCTGTGGGATCGTTGCTCCCGAACGGATGAACCGATTTTGATTTTGTTTTTTTTTTGCTTGAAACGTGAATTAGTCGGGAGTGTTCTTAGCGATGTTTGATGAAAATCGTTCCAAGATGGCCGCCGCCACAAAATGGCGGATTACATATTTTTCACACTCAATCAAATAAAAGGGCTTGACTAGTAGAATACTATACATTATGACAAATTTGAAATCCTAGATGGCCGCCATCACAAAATGGCGATGTGTCGGGGGTTTTTTAAATCTTTAATTTTTTTTGTTAAATCATGTTAAACTTTCCAAAAAATCGAAGAGACCAGTCATACATAAGTCGTACTGACAGTTCTGAAGAAAATTGAACATAAATGTTAAGAAATTGTATTTAGTAAGAATAATAAATTATAGTACTTTAATAGCGAACCAATTAAAAGTCAAAATTCGGCTCCTGGCTTAATCATCAGCCCATCATTACTAAGCCTAATCTGTTGGACACTCCAAAACGAAACCCATTTCCTTATGAGCCCAAACTCGAGACATCATCAGATCAGCTCCAAGATGCCAAATTATAGTGTTGTCATCCGAACTACATATACATACAAAGTTTCATTTCGATACGACAATTAGAAGTACGTTAAAATCACAGAAATCTAAATAAGGTAATAGAAATGGTATGTAGCGCTGGGATCTATCAAAAACGCATGTCGCCAACTCGGTGCTACATCTACGAGTACATACATACAAACAATAACTACACAATCACGCGTACAGATGCACCGAGAATGTTATCCAAACTGAACTAAGCCGTATGAATATTCACTAAGATTGATATTACGTCGTATTGGTCCGCTCAGTTCACACAAGGATAATAGATTCTGCATTTGTGGTAGTGATTGCGTAATCTACACTAGGGCTTGACTACGGGTAATACCGTAATACCAGGGAACCAAGGAATAATAGAAGAAAGTTATTAGTGGCTCCGTACTTTATTGTTAAATATAATTTATTCTTTACAAAAATTATAAAAAGATGAAGTATTAAAAATTACTATCCTGTAAAATGAAGATATTTATTCAACAACTGTCTTTTTGGAACAATTTCAATTGCATTTTTGCGTAATAATTAAGGCGGATATCACATTTAATTAAATGAATGACGTGGTTATCAGTTGGGGACTGATCATATTGATAAAAATGTATGTGATCAAATATTTAAAAAAATAGTGGCATCCCAAATAAGATCCTAGATATTGTTAAATTATCACAAAAATACGACGGCAAAATTACGATTCCTATAAAAAAAAACAAACTTCACGTTATTCTCGCGTCCACTATTTCAAAGTATTTACTTACTTTTTTATTAAATCGGTTAAAACAATATAAACCTGAACTTACTACATTGAACAACTTCCATGTGTTAATTGTAGGTACTGCAGATTTTAACAGAGTACTTCGTTTTGTTGATATATTGAAGTCATCCTCCGTAAAATGAATCGAACAAATCCGACTATAAGTTATATCCACTTGTCTTTCGTATCTGCATTCTACGGGAATCTAAAATAAACGAAATAAAATAATATATTCCCTTAAGAAAACAATTTTTCATGTTTCATTTTTATCTTTTAATGTAAAATGTACAGTTTGTGAGTACTACTACAGGTACCCTAAAGTCGTTTAGCACATCACTAGCTCACGACGATTCTCTGTGACCGTGCCACTGCAAATGCTAAAGCAAACACTATTATTCATTGCGTTATACATTCCTTTTTGTAAAACCAAACTGTCCGATAGCATCCAACACAACGGGCAATATAGTAGTAAGTAGAAATAAAGCCGCAAATTATGCCAGTCGTACTATTTATTGGTAGAGTTATGTTTCAAAATGTACTTTTATCAAAAACATCAATAAAACCAAAAGAAAACACTTACCGATGAAAGTTATCCAAATGTTATCCCTCGATTAGTGTAATTACACGTAGTAGACGATTTGCCGCAGTGGCTAATGCTGCTAAACACCATTTTTACAACCGCACTTGCCGAGACAAAGCTTTACGAGTAACTGAGCGTAACATTTCGCACTGGTGGCGTCTGAGTCACCAGCGCGGCGACAAGTTTACGCGTTCATAGCACTTCTATTACCTTATTTATATTTCTGTGGTTGACTTCCAAGATTTGTTTACAAGAGAAGCTAATAAAACCGTGTTAAAAACGTGCGTCACTTGAATATGTTTCTTTTTATAGATAACGGATATTTCTTGTAATATACCAAGCGTTAAAATCACCATGTGAATTAGTATTAGAGCTTTGCCCCGGAGCCAAGATAACCGGAGAATCTCCGGAGATTATCAAGTTTGCGAATAACCGGTTATTAATTTGAATATTCGGATATTTAATAAATTAAATATAATATTTATTTTCATTCATATTCTTTTGAGTTTTGTTTTCTATTGATGTTGTTTTTGATAAAAGGTCGTTAAACTACAGTTGAAGAACACAAAGTCATATTTTAATGGGCTTGCCTCATTTTATATATATAATATAATAATAAACAATCACAAGCTTTATTTTTTTTTTAAGTACCACAACTAAGAGATTCCTAAAAGTGGGGAGATTCTCCGGAGATTTATGAAATCCGGAAAAAATCTCCGGACATTAAAATCGTCTCCGGTGTAAAGCCCTACTTGCACCTACTTCTTCTTTTCTCTGCATCACCCAAAGGTTGACTGGCAGAGACAGACTCGTAGAGAATGCCTTAGGCATTAACTCCGCCTATGTACTAATGAGCAAAAAGTTTGAATAAATAAATAATAAAAAATAAACTTAACACTTATTTATTATCCCCAGGTGCGATGATCCAAATGCAGGCAATATAGGTCACAAGTGGACCCTATCAGCGTTACTGCGACACCTTCGGAAGCAAGGACGGAACACCACCGCCCTGATGGTGGCCATCGAGGACTTGGTGATCAAGTCCATACTATCATCGGCACAGACCATCACGGCTGCAGCGAGGGTGTTTGTGCCTAATTTCTTTAACTGCTTTGGTGAGTGAGTGGACTATTTTTATTTATATGAATGATTTGTTCTCTACTGTCAGACCGTGGGCTTGTTATTTCTTTTTATGAATTATAGGAGGTGGAGATTATCCGTTCCGTATCGTATCCGTAAAAAAAAATTGTTGTTTATGTCACTTTACTAACTTTTAAACTTTCGCGTTCCATTATATAATTATGTATGTACGAGAATTAACGCGTTTACGAAAAGGTATTACATACCTCTGAATTGCCTGACGTTTCGACCAGGTTGCACTGGCCGTGGTCACAGTCTGACTGATTCGTTAATCCCCGTAAATATATGTAATAAGTTCCATAATAAGTTCATGTCACTTATTTTTAAAGTGATCACTTCTTATGGGAGGGTAAACCGCTTCGTTACGTAACGCGTTACGGCGCCAAGTCAAGTTAAAAAAAATCAATATTAAATAGTTCAACTTAGATTAGTTTAAGTTTTCACTTATGTCGGGCGTCCCGAGACGCACACGTTTTTTTTATAGCGAATTTTAAGTAATATAGTTCACGCATTTGCTAAGCGTTTGTGTTAGTTGTGATGTTGATAGTGTATAGATTGGGTCCGAATAATAATAATACCCTGGGACATTTAACACATCGCTGTCTAGAACAAACTAAGCAGAGCTCAGATAATTTTTTTTTTTGTAAATACAAACATACACTATTCCATTTCGATTCGAAATCCAACGACTGGCACTCAAAAAGCGTCCAAGCACACCCCCCTTTTTTGTACAACTGAATTATAGAAGACTAGCTGCGCCCCGCGGTTCACCCGCGGTAGGTCCCGATGCCGTATGAATGTCGGGGTTTAGTAGTTTTGCGTGAAAGAGCAACTAACATCCATACATCCTCACAAACTTTCACATTTATAATATTAGTAGAATACATTGTTCAAAAAGACAGTAGGAGACTATATCTCTAAGACCACTAACATTGTTTCAGAACTCTTCGGATATGATATTCTGGTCGACGATATGTTGAAACCGTGGCTGATTGAAATCAATTTATCTCCAAGGTATAATGTTTGTTCTTCATGACATATGTGTTACGAGGCCAAGTCTAAATAGCTCAAAAGTCGTGGTCCCAACTGAACACCCTGCGGGTACCCATCAGGAAATTAATGTTCCTTATTATCTACCTAGTACTAGATTGGCCACTGATGGTTCTAATCGAGAAAACAACGTGGTTTTACAGAAAGGTGTAGTCATATATTAGAGTCGCGAAATGACTTAAAGCATTTACAATTTAGGAAAATTCATAATTTTTTTCATACCAAGGACGTTCATGAATGTCCGGATTTCTCTCCGAAAATTTAAATTTTGTGAAAATTGACATGAAAATTCATTAGATAAACGGCTAATTTACGGCTATTCATAATGTTCTTAAAATACCACACATATAAATTAGTTGTCGATTAAAACACGCTAGGTTTAGTACGATAGATTAAGAGGAGACCAATAATAGAGCGTTCTGGTAGTGAGTTCACCGTTTTTACTGGTGGATTTACTGTTCAGCTGATTTTTTTTGAAATGCAGAATGTAGAGAGCCAGCTCTGCAATGCAATAATAATCAGATGACAACCTCAAAAAAATTTAAGACACTTCGATTCCAGTTAACTCCTTTATGTAAGCTTGTGTAAGGAGTGCGTTCTACTATCCACTGGGCCACTCTCTTTCAGTGCTTTTTTGAGACTTATGCGTAACTTTTTTGAGACTTATGCGTGACTCTTTTGAGACTTATGGTTTCTCCATCAAGAAGTACTTCTGCCAGGAGCACTCGAGTCACTGTGAGACATTATATTGTCACCATGTATCACATTTTTATCAAAATGAAATATGAATAATGTAATATATGTGTTGGCGCTTGCAGCCTGGCGTGTGAGAGTCCCCTGGACGCGCGCGTGAAGTCGGCGCTGCTGGCCGACACGCTGACCTTAGTGGGGCTGCCGGCCGTGCCCATGAGCAAGAGCGAGCCCGCCGAGAGGAGCACCTCCCTCAAGATGAGGATCGGGGCGGTCAGTCACATCATATCACTGACTAACAACACTGCAGGCGTATTGGAACTATGCATGTATATGTATATAATCGAACCGAATTAAGGTAACTTTCAAGGATCGAAAATCTTGAAAATTCCAGAGAAGAATGGTATTTTAAAAAATGGGATCCCGGTCTTAGAAACAAGTATATAAAATAGGACCATAATATATTATAATAAGACGTTACTGACAATCCAATACCCAATATTGATAAATAGTTAGCGAAAAGTTATATTAAAAGATTCTTAATTTTTTTTTTTTTTTTCATTAAATAATCGTCTCAATTACAAACTAAGTAACTCTATTACCCTCGGCAGCCAAGACAGGAGTCAGTCCGTAGTCTGCAGTGATGATAGACGAATACACACTCAAAGCAATTCGCCCGAAGGACTTGTAGATTTTAAAATCAATCTGTTGTCCCGAAGATTTACGTAGGAACTCAAATTTACTCTTAGTCCTGAAGATTTATGCAGTAACTTGAATCTGCCGTAAGTCCGGTAGATTTATGTAGCAACTTTAAACCAGGAACCCTACACACAGGAAAGGAACAGGAATGTACCGAGGTCAGATTAATGTCGGTTAGAGGTCAAGGCCCCAAAGAAAAATTAGGAAAGCAAAAATATTTAAAAGTGGGTAGAACTCCTTAAAATAGTTTACTGACGAAATAGAATAAAAAGAACTCACCCTAACGGGACCTAATCGTTTTTATATTTACT
>OY982577.1:19242515-19296167 GCA_963859945.1 Euplagia quadripunctaria | reverse complement strand
GCTCGACGTCGTTGAACAACAACATGCCGTACCAGGTGGTGCAGCACAACTACAACCTGCTGGTCCACTCGCACGTGCTGCCCCACTTCCAACATGCCACTGTCGCCACCAGCCTCACTGACACTCCACAAAGGTGAGTAAGGAGATTACCTTTATGTCAGATAAACGTATCCCCCACGCCGTATTATTAATATATTTTTATAATCTACGTTTGTTTATTTCTTCGTTTAGCCCTAACATCTCTATTTTGAAGTAACTCTTAGAACATACGAGTTGAAATCTCTTGGCGAACGATTAACTATTGTTTTTACCCCATCGTTCCTGTCCAACTGTTCTAAACTCCAGCAATTATACAGAATATAAAACAATGTTAAAAATAATCCCATTAGCAGACAATTTCTCTACACAGGGTCCTAAAGTTGGTTTAACAGAATTACTATACTACACTGTAGTACCATAGGAACACGGTCAAGCAACTAGTTAGTAAATTGAACTAAAAGAAGAATATGTTTGAAAGTTAGATTTAATTTTGACATCTGACACTGTTAGCCACAGTTCAGTTAACAACACTCGACCATTTATGTTGTTAGATATGGGATCCCATTTTGAGAGTATTCCACTCACCTAATATAGAGTCAAAAACCGTTTTTTTTTTTAATATAAATAGAGCTTTATAAATAAAGAAAATAAGTTAAAAGGGGTCTTCCGCAAGGTTCTATATTAGGTCCCAATTTTTCATCAGGTGACCAAATTAGTGTGCATATTTTCAAATTTAAAAAATATAATATATCTTTCTAAATGTGTTATGTTTTGTAAATTTGAATTGAAATTGTGGAGCGCTTGTTATTTTAAATTCATAGATCGTATTGAGATGATCGTGAGGAGTTTTATTAAATATCTATGCTACCATCAAAGATACCATATCACTCCGACAACCATCTTGACTGCAAAAAAATCCATATTCTGACTTTAAAAAATCAACGCGAAATAGCTGACTGTATCGTGTGATTGTTCTCATTTATTATCAAAAAATTCCTTAAATATTCCAAGAAAATTCACAAGGTTTAATCCACCAATTAGTATACCATCTGCCTCTACTAACTACAGACAAAACTCGTATGTCGCGAGTGCGAGCCCTAATTTTAACAAGTTATGCAAGGAGCACGATTTTTTCGTTTTTATAGCTAAAGTGTCGTTGACAAGGAAAAATTTGAGCCTTAACTTCCTTGGTAATTAAATCATTATTTCAGTTATTAAGTTACACAATAGAATAGACCGCAGTATTATTTTTGTTTTCTCTTTGTGTAGAGACCAGTTAGTATGTATTATTATTGCTCTTTCCTTCTACCGAGATTGTTCACATTCTTCTTTTATTATGTAATTTAGAAGTGAAAACTTGTCTCGGCCGTCTGGATACTAGAACGATCACTGTTATGTTAAATTATGTACGTAAGTTTAAGTAAGTTTTTCATGAAGAAATAAAATAAAAAATTTGAGCATAGACACAAGAAAGTTGTTTTATCTGTATCCTATGTAATACATTAAGAAAATCTATGAGAAATGAAGGGAAATTATGTGATTTGTACTGATAATAATGGCTAGTGATATCTTAGATATTATAACATTAAAATTGTACAGGTTAAAGCGGTACGAAGCGGTGAGCATCACGTGCCAGGCGCCGGCCGTGTGGCTGGGCGAGCACAGCCCGCCGCACCACGACACGCGCCGCGCCAAGGAACTCGTCAAGCGACAGCTGCTCGACGGCATGAAGCTCACGTCAGTGGCCTTAGGATATATGACACTACTCTTTGTAGCCGACTCACATATTAAGGGAAAAATTATATTCATAACGTCACAGTTAAATGAGTCATGAAATTTTAACATGATCAGGCATAATAAAGACTGACTTGAACGTTTGCATTCCACCATACATTTGGTCAGCCGGTGACCGAGGTCAGTGTTACCTGGTCGAAACTTAATTATAATTATCATAGAAAGATTAGAAAACGAAAGCTTAAAAGTTATCGAATCTGTTTATTTTTAATAAATATCAAAGCGAAGAAAAGATACTCATATAAAATAACGATTTGTGACATTATATGATACTATTATCAAATTATATGACTAGCTTGTTGGTCTAGTGGTTAGTAATACCGATTGCTGAGTCAGAGATCGTGGGTTCGATACCTACCCGAGACAAATGATTGTGTAATAAACATCATCATTTGTGATTAGACATCATGTATTTAGAATTATATAAGTATGTTTATCAGCAGTCTGGTTACCATAGTACAGGCTCTGCCTAGTTTGGGATCAGACGGCCGTGTGTGAAGGGTATCAAGTGAAAAAAAAGCGTTTACTTTTAGTGTGGATGTAGATCGTTCAAAATTATAAAAAGAAGTGTGTGTGTGTGTACTTATGTACGTACGTAAGAAGTTAAACTTTTATCTAGTTCAATAAAGTTTATTTAAATATCATAATAAATAATACATACTGTTAACTAACCTCAAAATCTACGAACGTACTCAAAGTAATGTATGTAAAAACCATTTTTATCACTATCGTGAAGTTGGTAACTTTTTTGAAAAACTAAAATGTTGACTAGCTAACTTCAGGGTGTCGGTTTTTCGCGACGGTCTGCGCGGGCATCGTAAAAAATTACTCTCATCATTATTCCATAACGCGCCAAAAGAGGTATAACTTCAAAAAGGTGTAATTTCTGCGTGTGACGAATGTAAATCTTTTGAATACGCATACCTCACATTCTCCCACACCCGGTACACTGAAATGATTAGTAAACATTTCGCTTTCCATAACCAATCGGTAATTTTGAGGTTTGAGACATTTTTATGCCTCATATGAATACAATAATTTTCAATTTCTTTAAAACTCTAAACACGTCTACCGTATTTGAGAAACAGTTTTTGTTTTTAATTTGAGAGAAGTAGGAAGTTAGGAATTTAATTAATATTATGAATGTATCACGTAATCTTAAATCGCCAGCATGGGCGAGGGCCGACGCGCGTTCGGGCTGTTCCTGACGCACGTGCTGAAGCGCGTGTCGAGCCCCAGCAACGAGCTGGCCGTGGCGCACGCCGCGCTGGTGCTGCGCTTCCTCAAGCGCGCCGCCAACACGCTGCGCATGCCTTATAATGTAAAGGTGACAAGCGTGCTCCGCTGCACCCCCTGCTCGACCCCACCACCCCCACCACCCCCACCACCCCCACACGTCACAAGGAAATGATCTTAATTTATCGAGAGATACTAAAATAGATCCAAAATAAGCTGCGAAATTGACGTAACATTGACACATTGACGACCCGAAAATATATTTCTTATCTTCATAAATTAACTTATTTCTTGTGTTTTTAAGAATAATACAAACTACAAAAAAAATCCTAATATATTCCATAGAATATGAATAATATTATTTTGTACCGATGGCCAAATACACAGAACAGTACTGGAGCGCTACATAAGTTTTGTTGTATTTTTATGAAATATTTTTATTTTTTCTCCACTGGTGCTGAACACGTTGCTCCAGTATCCCTCTAGCATACAGCCGCATATCTCCTTAAAAGATTATAAGTTCCTCATCGCTCGAAAACTTGCGTCCCTTCAGTTGTTTTTTTTACATACAGAAATAATGCAAAATCACATGGCGCTAAATCCGGAATATAAGGAATTAAAATCTTAGCAATTGCCGTAGTTTTACCAGCGTTATCTTAATGCAAAGCCAAGTATTGAATCTTCAGTTTGGTCGTTCATTTTCTAAGGCTAATAATCTAATATTTGAATTAAACATTCCTCTGTATACCATACAGCAGTAACAGTTTTCCTTTTATCAAGCACAATGTACTCATAGTTCCCGTCTTAGTACAAATACAGCAACCATTATTTTCTGTACTGATCGAGACATTTTTACAGACATCTACTGTGGTTCATCTTCACACGCCCACACTTTACTCTGGGATTTAGTAGGAACGTCGAAATAATACAAACAGGTTTCATCAGGTGTAGCAATCGCGTTCACGTAGTTAGATCGACTTCAATTTTTTTAACAAATGACGAGACCAAAGACCAAGCCACGCTGCTCCCTCAACGCTTCAGTGCGGTACCTAGAGTGAACAAAGTTTCCGTACTTTCATATGGTCGTGAAGAATCCGATGAACAGTTGGTGTACTTAACTTGAGAGTTTCCCCGATCTGGCGATATATCACACGTCGGTCGTCATCCAAAAATGTTAACTTACTTTAGTCACTTCTATCGGCCTGCAGGATCTTCCATCATCTTCCAAGTTTTCCTCAGTGCACTACTCATTTCTTCGAAACATTTTTGTTTAAAACCATTTAAACCACGCTTTAAGTAATAGAAAATAATTACACGAATGTCATAACGAGATAAGCTCGCCATTTTCTTTTAGAAAATTAATTTAAAAGTCGGACAAACGATTCCTTGTATCCATTTTTTTTATATATAAGAATTTATGGATATATATTGTTCCAATCACAATATTGTAATATCTAGTTTTGTATACGATAAAACTTATGTAGCGCCCTACGTACATCTATCTAACATTCATTCATAAAGCACAAAAAAACTATTTGTACACTAGATTTGTTTTTTAAATTTGTGCAAAGCCATGAGAAAATATAATTCCTACTTTATGAAATAAGAAGATGTTTTGTAACTTAAGTAATTTCAATAATTTCAACTTAATAATAGAGAATGGTTTATTTTATGCTCTCTCCACTTATAGATTAAAATATTCAATGAACAAAAAAGTAGATTATAGAATATTAATTAATTTGATGTTGTTAATTGGTGTTGTAACGTGTGTACTAATAATCTATGTTGTCTAAATTATATTTATATTATGTTCATCGATAATAAAATAAAATATATAGGTATAATTTCAGACAACACTTTACTAATCTAAAAGTTAAATTAAACATTTAAATAAGTTGGGAGTTATTAGATGATTCTGGCTCATGGGCTATACTTACTATAGCCCATGAGCCAGAATCATCTAATAACTCCCAACTATCGATTGCAAATATAGAAAACGAAGCCCAAGCTGATCACCAAAAATCTCGGGCGTTCCGTACCTGGACCGTCAAAGCCTCACCACGCAGGCAAGATTACCTTCTATGTGCGTAAACGAAGTAAAATAAATCGTCGCAATCGTAGAAAAACGGCGGATTTGATTTTGTGACGATTTTTGCTTTTGACATAAGCCTACTGAAAACGTTATACTTTATCATAAAACAATATATATTTCAAAACTCATACACACACACACACAGACAGTAACATTTTCAGATTTCATTAACAGAAACAGCCGTTTTCAAAATATTAAGTAAAAAATATCATTAAATTTGAAAACTTTAAAGTGCTCTCCTGTAAAGTTACTAAAATCAATACCGTCGTTTTTCTACGGCGACGACGATATACTTACTTAATTGAAAAAGTGATTAAATTTACCGCTTAATTGGTAAAAAAACTAAGCGAACCTAATAAAAGTAAGAACAATGTAACTTACAAATGTCCAGGTCTCCAGTAAGTGTCGAATATTTGCACAAAGCTTGAAGAAAAACTTTACATTTCACTTATAAACATCGGGCTGTTTTTGACGAGCTAAATCTGACGTGATATGGTTGTATCTAAACATGTATACTTATAATATATTCAAAAGTAAGAATATATGTTAAAATTCATGTCATTAATTAATTTGTAAATTGTGATATTTAAAAATATAATGTAATGGTCTTATAGCGAAATTATCGATATGCATAGTATAAATATAAAAGAAGTAGTGTTCTATGTTGGTGTTATAGTTTGAAAAGTATTGAATGCTATTATAGTATGTTGTATGGGTGTGGATAAAATATGTGTTCGTATTTCCTTTTAGTCGTAAAATAGCAAGTTGAAAGTTTTTAGACGTACGGCGACCGCGCACTTAAGCCATTATTATCTCAATATTTCAATTAAATTTTGTGGAATGAATGTAGTTGCCATTATTTAATGCCGTTAATTATTTTTTTGTAATTCTAGATCTTAAAGATTTTTTCTTTTCAAAACGTCTCCCACGTGTCGCAGAGAACTTTACGAACACACAAACAACGGATACACATAACACCCAGATTTCTTTCTTTCTTTCTTTTCTTTAATAACTTTTGATATATTTTGATAATAATAAGATTTGGAACTACTGTTTGTGGATCACATAAATTTTTGTCCTATGTGGGATTCGAAAACTCAACCTCACATGGTGTAGTGACAAGGCGAAAACTTAAACCATCCGTGCAGTTAATTTTTGAGGAATGTTTATAAGCTATTTATCATCACGTTACCACCTTTAGGGGGGCTCTTAAAATATAAATAAGACACCAATAAGCTCGTGTTTTGACACACCACGTACCGGCCGCTTACAGACAATATACCAATCGGTTTGCGGTCGACCATAGACCTAGTAATTTGACCGTTACGCTAGAAGAGAAATAAATTGCAATAAATATCATTTTCCTACTCAAATTCGAGCTGTCAAGTGCCTGTTGCGCGGGTGCCGTAGTAGTCTCTACCTTCTTTTGCAATGTGTAACATTGTTATACTTATTGTCTCTAACAACTAAAATATGCTTATGTCGTAGATTGTAGTAAATGTAGATACAAATATATCAGCGTGGTACTAATATGTCCCTATTTCCTTGGCCAACCGCCTGCCACCGGGCAAGGGATCTGCTTCACGTGTATGTATGTATGTTTGTTCTGAAGCTCAATGCACAACTTCGTTCAATGAAAATTATGTTTCTGTTAAGAAGAGAACATGCCGTGAGTTTAATACTATATTTTATGTTATTCTATGTCTACTGGACAAACAGTCCGAACAGTAAGACTTCGTAAACTGCACTGTAAACGTGCGCGCGTGCGTGCGTGCTTATGCGTGTGCGTATACGTGTGTGTGTTTCTATGACACAAAATAAAGCCTTTATTATTTCACCAGAAATTTTATTATGTGTGCAACACTCACGACACCATTGATAAAATTTGAATAGCTTTTAATTTAAAATAACTTTTTATACGCTGCACATGTCTGAGACTGAATTAAACACAGTATGCAAGATCTAACTTACTATAAACAGGCCACTCTTCTTTTTATACTCTTCATTAAACAGTTCCTTACTTGAACATTTTGATATCACTCAATCATTGTCACAAAATGGCCACTCCCCACCGGACTGCTTGACCAGAAGTATTTAGAATCGATTGCTGTCATAAACACGTCACTCTTATTGCACAAACATAATTTTGCTTATTTTCCAATTTTTTTTTTTTTTGCACCTAAAGTTCACATGTGTGATCATCCCAAGCTTATTTACCGGCGAAGAGAACGTATTATCTGCCAAGCTCTTGATGTTCACCAACTTACTCTTGACCATCATCGTGCCCTCAAAACGAAATGTCCAATAGACCTTTAGAGATAACCTCTGTTTAAAAGCCCAAGAATATTTTACTTTTTATTTATTCCTTAAATTGACATTAATAACTACAAACAACTATTTTACGCTAATTTACTGTTTTTACTTGTCTTTTTGAGTCTTCTACCGTTAAAGTCTGATTTTCGAATAATTAAGAATATTTTATTTTAAAAACATACACATTTTGTCGTTTTCCTGTAATGGTAGATAGAGGGCAAGGACTCGTGTAGATTTTCAACCAAAAAAATTGTCCACATAAAACATATTATTATACATATATTTATTTAAAAAAAAAGTTAAATTCAATTCTAATCTAATTTATTTTGCCACACTCGGCGTTGGTTTCTTTTTTATATAATTTATTGAATCAGTCTGGAAAAATAATCTATATAATAAAAAAGAACAATTAAAAATCTGTACACAACAAAAACAGCCATATTGAGATCCTCTTAAATATAAAGGTTCAATAAATGACCTCCGACAATATAGAAACCTACAATCGTTTAAAAATAAAAGTACTATTCTTTGTGTAGTGTGTGGCGACTAGAGGCCTTAAGTCGCAATGGAACTATCGCCCATTGAATAAATTGACGAAAAAGTCGTCAAAGGAACTGGAAGCCGGTAGATCTATATAGTTCTAATTGTAAAATTTGTTATTATATCATCCGTCCGTCTCCATTGATTCGAAATTTAAGAAAAAAAAACAAAAAAATATTTGCATTTGACATCCATCCATACATCCATACAAATAAATAAAACTGAAGTGTTTGTAATATCAAAATAATAGGTTTTTTTAAGCTCAGTTATTTGCACGATACCTATAAGTAAACATTCGTTTTTAAAATTTTTGTCTGTCTGTTTCGGCTAATCTCCGGACCGGGTGGACCGATTTCCACGGGACTTTCACAAGCCAGATGGCTGGTGTTATAAGGAGTAACTAAGGATACCTTTATTTTGGAAAAAGAATTAGGGATCCGCGCAAAATATACAAATAAGTACACGCGAGCGAAGTAGCGCGGGAACTGCTAGTTTTAAATATAATAATTGAGTCGTGTTTACCCTCCATCTACCATGTCTAAATGAAGCAATCTCCATTGACACGGTTATACGTAAGTCTTGATAACTAGTCAGCCATTTTCAAAAAAAAAAAAAAAATTGTCTCCCTTGACTCCAAGTTTTGTGTCCAGGGTCCGCCCGCGAAGATGTGCGACAAAGACCGGTGCGCCGTCATCGCGAAGCAGCTCAACGACTTCTTGTACATGTATTATAGAGAGACGGACCTCTATACGGACAGTGAAGACAAGGAAGGCTGCGTCTCAAATATACACTTCGCACAATTCTTGTATTCAGCTAGGTGAGTTACACATTTCCATATAACTAGAGATCGCGGGGTGGTCGAATTTCGACCATGGTTTATTTCATTGGCCAATATTACTTGACCTGTCATTGTATAAACTTTTGTACCATGACAGGTCAAAATATATACTGGACACTCATAGCTGTATGTACCCGTTTTTGCATTTTTTTTAACTTTTGTAGCAAATATTGTTCAAAAATTTAAGCATTCGTCACTTCTTCTCTGTATAAACTATAAGTGTGCGAAATTTCATACTCCTCCGTCCGCCCAATTTTCGTAAAAAGTTACCCAAAGTTTTCACTTCACGTATTAATATATATATTACTAGAGATCGTCTAGGTAGTAATTATAAATGTTTCATTATATTTCATTACCAGTATAGCTTGAACTGTCATTGTAAAGTCTTTTACATACCATAACAGGTCAACATATACACTGGACATCTTTAGCTTTTTGCAACTGTTTTCACATACCTAATTAAAAAAGGAAATCTATCTGATCCAATATGTTTTCATTGATATCACTAAAACTGGTGAATAACTACCAAACAAAGAAAAATTAAGAAAATCGAACAGGAGAAAATGGTTTTTAACTGTTATTTTACCTATTTATATATAGACTAGCTGCGCCCCGCGGTTTCACCCGCGTAAGTCCCTCGGTTAAGTTTTCTTAAATTTTCTAATTTTCCGCACAAATTTCTTAATTTTTTTCTGTCTGTTCTATAAGAACCTTCTCCTGACAATAACAAATACAAAAAAAAAAGAATTATCAAAATCGGTCCAGCCGTTCACGCGTGATACCGTGACCAAGGGAAATAGGGATTCATTTATATATATATAGATAATATCGATTACAATTGGCCTGTCTTTTTTTTATGGTATAGGGGGCAAACGAGCAGACGTGTCCTGATGTGTCACCTCGTTCCTATGTCATTTCCTAATTTATCTGTATATACAAAGGTAATATTAATAAAAACTTTGTGGTGATATCCAGATAAAGCGAATATACCGTAAAAAATTGCAAAAATTGTCTAACTGCTTCACAACTACTGAACTTGTATCGCGTTTAGTTTTTTTATGCTGATTAACTGATGCTATTCTTACCAGGCATGATGACCTAGCCTGGTAAGAAGACTTTCCTTTGCATAGGAGAGCATCACACTCCTTTCCTCTGGCACAAGTTTCTCAGTTCTACTTTATTTTTTTCCTTGCTAGAAAACGAATTTCACGTATTATTAAGAGGGCAGTTGGAAGCTCTGTAACATTTCTGTCCGGCAAAATTTCACGTTGCAATATTTTCCTTTGCAGTGAGGCAGATCTAGAAGATGTGCTCCTGCTTCAATTAAAGATGGAAAACTACCAGACGACATTCCTCGGTGACCCTAGGAACATGTTCTGCGTAGACCTGCCACCTGCCAAGCTCTGCGTGGAGCCGCCTGCGAGACACACGCTGCTAAAGCACCTCGCCTGGTTGTCTCCAGTCAACACTAGGAAATATAGGTAATCCCACTAATATTATAAATGTGAAAGTTTGGATTGATGTATGTTTGTTACTCTTTCACGCAAAAACCACTGAACCGATTGCAATGTAACTTGGTATGTAGATAGCTGGAGACTTTTTATCCCGATATTCCCACGGAATCGGGACTTACGCGGGTGAAATCGCGGGGCGCGGCTAGTAATAAATAATAATAACTTCACACATCTCACACACGGCCGTCTGACCCCAAACTACGCAGAGCCTGTGCCATAGTAACCAGACTGCTGATAAACATACATATTTATTTCTAAACACATACATATTATAGATAAATTACACCCAGACACAAATGGTCGTGCTCATCACATAATTATTTGTCCTGTGTGGGAATCGAATCCACGACGTAGCACAAGGTATTGAAAGGACTTCTAATATGTGAATATGTATTCCTGTGACTTTATTAATTTAAAAAAACACACTTCAATATCCACTTCCTGGCTCCATCATCAGACCTATATCTTTCATCGTTGTTTACTAAAGCAAGTGGTATCTTCATTCTCAGATATGAATGGGCGTGCTGGATCGCGAACGCTGCAAAGTTGCGGTACTGTTATAAATTATATAATGTGTGCGCTTTAAACAGCTTATTTTTTTTATTCATAGGATTCTACTAATATTTTTTACTACACTAAAGCTTGTTTTTTTTATGTGTATATAACTCTCTGTTTGGTTGACATTGAAAATTTACATAACAACACATTTCATATTACACTAAAAACTTCATGCGTGCTATTTACATTTACTGGTTCAGGGCTCTACCGACTGTTACTCCGCGTGTGTCCGCCGATTGACAACTGCACTCGCAGCCCGAGGACATTGTCTCCACCTTTATCCATTAACCTCTGATGTGTGTCGTAAGTGGAGCTATTCCATTGTCGAGATATTGTGGATCGCAGATCTAGGCACAGTAGATAAATTAGAAGGGTGATGGTGGGAGTGGGCTCGAAGGTAGGTATATTCGAGCGGTTACCTTCGGTGTGTTCTTTCGAGCCCTTGCCTTCAGTGTGATCTTTCGAGCCGGTGCCTTCGGTGTGTTACCGTGTGTTAGTCGACCGTTCGAGCCATAGATAAATTAGTACGTCCAGGAACGGTAGTACTCCATTCTTCTCTTTTTCGACTTTCCACTGTATCTCCTTACGTACCGTGTTCATATGCCTGCTTAGCTCCTCTAGTGAGTTGCGATCGGCGACCACAAAGATGTCATCAACGTATCCCCATCAGTATCGGGGTTCTTTGTTACTGTGTAAGCACAACTCGCTCTTCGAACCACTTCAAGAAAATAGTTGCCCATTTTTATGAAGTTGTCAACGAGGCCAACAGGGAGCCCATTGACACTTCATCTAGTTATAAACCATTTTCAAGACAGTTTTATACAGCTCATGTAGGCAGTGGATAAATTTGTGCCTTGTCACATTGTTGCAATTATGCTTACTGTCTCTTCCACTGTATAGCCCAGTCAAGGAACTAAAATACCTAAATTTTGGATCGAAATGTCCATTTTTTATTATAAAACAGCTATACTTGAGCCAAATTGGATATGGAATCTTTGTAAACAAACCATATGTCATCGTATTTAGGGTTGTCATAATTAGAATGCATAAATATTGTTATTTTACCTTTATTTCCAAGTTATACGATTTTACTGGCATTACCTTTTTTGCTGGAACTCAGTCTAACAAATACCTTTAAACAAGACTTATCAAATTAAAAATTACAACTATACGACTTACAACCCTATAACTCTTAAAGTTTTGCAGATCAACAATTTGGTTATTTTATAATGGATACACATAAATTGACCAAAAACAATGCACAGGAATTTCGTCAGAGCTCCACTATTTGCTTCTACTGGACCTTCAAATAAAAGCATAAAAATGCATGTCTCCAACTCAGCATAAATCTCACACTGTGCACTGGAAAGAGCGTGAAAAAGCATTAAGACGGACTAATAAAACGATTTTTGATTTTTTAGCACTTATTGGGTTTGAGCACTATACCCTCGATATATTGATATAGGGTAATTTCAAATACGTAAGTCCCCAAATTTTATATTGTTAAAATTATTTGGTGTCGCAACAACAAATATGTTCAAAGGTGTACAATTTGCTAATAGGTTATTAACACCTGCCCGTCAGATATTGCTAAGCAACGATTTATTAGTAAATTTTCCATATCGAATTCGGCTGAAGGATAGGTTGACTGGGCTAAATAACATTTGTGAACAAGAGGTGATGTCGAAGCTAGCCATAATTTCCGTGTCTTTTAAATGAATGTTTTTTTTGCCGGTGTACGGTAGCGAACAAGTAGCCAAGTGTCGTGAGAGTTTGTATGTGGGAGCATCTATCTGGCTAAAAAAATAGTCCTGGATCAACAACAGTGACCGAGAATATCGAGCATGGTTCTCTAGAGGCTGGCTGTTAGAGGACTTAGAAATATTTATATGCTGCTGCATGTTGACTAGTGAAAAATCACATACGGCTACATATTCATTAAAAAAAACTTATTGCAGATTTCTGCCATAATTTCTGGCAACATTTACTGTCTTGTGTGAAGTTTCATAATCGTTACCGCATGCATGAGTTCCCTTAATCGATTACCGACATAGGTAACGATGCTATGTTATTATTACAGCTTGCTACACCATTTATAGAAGTATCGAATGCAAATCACGCTTTTTTATTAGCATACAATGTAGAAAATAACCACTTCTTTCTTTTCTTTTCTTCGGTTGTGGCGCTTTACAATGTTGTACGGGGGTCACAGTAAAAGTGTTTAGGAAATAAAAAACGGAATGATATAGAAACCTGTTAATATTTTTATTGCTTTTCGAAGTAAGTCTCCGTTCCTTTCTAAGCACCGTCGCATGCGATGGAACTGAAGCAGTGACCCCACTCTTCTTTAGGGATCTCTTCCACGTGTATTTCAAACGCAGCCACGGCATCTTCAGGGTTTCCTCAGGAATTCCTCTAAGTTTATATCTCTTATGTCTTTTGGAAACAAATAAAAGTCACAAGGTACCAGGTGGGGACTGTCAGGAGGATGACTCACTAGCTCCACACCTTCGATAGACAAATATTCGATAGTCCGTCCGGCGGAGGAAGCTGGAACGTTGTCGTGGTGGAGGCGGATCCAGCTTCTTGGGCGCTGCTGTCTAACATTTACCAAGGCAACTGGTAGACAATGACTGACATACCAATCTGCAGTAACAGTCTTTTTATATTTTAGAATGATTACTGCGAAATGACCCGTCCGTCCAAAAAATGAGGCAATCATCTCTTTTCTTTGACTTCTGCCCTTCTTTACTTTTGCCGGCAAATCTTCGCATGGAAACATCCATTGCGCAGATTGTCTTTTCGTTTCGGGTTCGTAACAATATATCCAGCTTTCATCCTGTGACGATGTCCTATACAGCATTCGTGTCACGTCCGTCATGCTTTTCAAGCATTGAGCGGCACCAATCCAAACGACGGCGTTTTTAATCTTACGTCAAATTATGAGGTATCCATCTAGTACAAAGCTTTCTGACGCGTAAATGTTTATGTAAGACTTTTTGTACTTGACTTATACCAACGCCTAAAGCTGCCCGAATCTGTTGATATGTCACCCCTCTATCAGCTTCTATCATTAGCCGCACAGCACTCACGTTATCATTAGTAGTCGCCGTTTTTGAGAAGGACGTTCTTCTCAAAAATCATCAGTGTTACGTCAGTTACGTTTAAACTCATTAAACCAGCTGTAAACGAGTTACGTTTAAACTTATTAAACCAGCTGTAAAGAGTGGCACGAGATAGAGCTTCGTAATGAAATGCCAATCCGAAGTCTATCGTAACATTGTAATTGTCAAATTGTCTCTAGTCAAATTTATTTCGATGCACGACGGACACTTTTTAAATTGCCGCCAATTTGTAAAAACAAATGACCTAAGAAATCATTAAACATCTACAGGTTTCCAAAGAGTTCCTAATTCGAAATTTATTTGTCATCGGCTGCTTTTCTTACTGGCTTCTTCTATTCTAAAAACTTTCAGTGTGACCCACGTATATTAAGATTATTTTTAACTAAGATCATCATTCACTAATAGTACTTACTAAAAAGCACAAATAAATCAAACGCCCTTCTAACCGACAACATTCATGTCAGAAACGATTGCCTTGTCCCCAAAAAAAAATACCACCTTTACTCTAACAGTATAAAAATAATTAAAGTTTATAATTACAATTTACACGGTTTGAAGTCGGCCTGTTATATATATCTTTGGTAATGATATTATTCTAAAATTAGGATTGTCTCCTGTTACAGATCATTAGAAACGTCAAATCGCGGAGCAGACGACTCCTCGGAACGAACTGCCCCTTCTCCCACCTCCAACTCCGACGTGGTGGTGAAAGATTCTCTGAAAGAAGAAAAACCCCTCACGCAAGCACTAAGATACGCCCGCTCATAGCGACAATTCGGATAATTTTTTATTATAAATTGCGAAGGAAGGTATACAAGAAAATTACTGATAAAACTATTTATGCTTTTTGGAGACAGTTATATTTTTGACTGAATATAAATTATTCAAAGTGAAATAAAAAACAATTAGGTTAAAATGCGTCAACATTATAGTTTTTTTATTAACCATTTAAATGGTACTTGGTTTATGAATAGGTTATGTAAAAAATTTAAGAACGGACTCAGAATTGGAATGTCATTGGCTCGCCGCATGGTCAGCGAGTTGGCTAATTTACATATATTAACAACAGATACTTGCAACCTTGTTGCACTTTTATTTTGTATAATTTTTTTATTTTTACTATTGTGAACTTCTGACTCAAGTTTTGTTTTTAAACATAAGTGATTCAACGTTAGCAGAAGGTAACTTTGAACTGCTAGAGGTCTCCTACCACCACCAAATCCACCAGCAAATCTTTAGGGGATTCCTGTCCACCGGCCATATTGAATAGAATACGGTACGGTGTCAGTCAAGTCAAATCAGTTCCTCTAAGCGTCAAAACGGTGCGTTCTATAAAAATTTAATGAAATAATGAGTTATGACGTCATACCTAACTATTGCCAAATGATTTACTTTTAATATTCGGTTTAATAATTAAAAAATAGTAAGGAACTTGATAGCAGTCACACTTAATGTAATGAGGATTATTCAACAATTTATTTTAAAAACTACCTTATTGAACCAGTCCCTAACTGATGATGACTGTAAGTCTAACATACAGTCTTCATCCTGATTATTTTCATTTATCACTTAATAAAAATAATGTTCAAAGTTACCCGAGTGTTCAATGTTACCCTATAAAAAAATAATTAAATTTATAATTTATTTCGTGTATACCTTCAGTCGTAAGTTTCTACTTACCTTCGCTAGTCTATCTCGCTAGATACTCGTTTAGCCTTTCTCATTCCTCTGTCTCTTTCACACTTCTGTCTATTTCAAAATTAACACTACAATTAAATTCAATTACTTGGAAATGTAATGTAAGACTTTGCATGACATAATGTACAAAAGAAATTAGGGTAAATATGAACAAGAGCTGGCATTATTCGAAAGCAACACGAAACTCTCTAGAATAAAAGAGAATTACCGAATTATCCACTAAAAAATAACCAACTGTCAACAACCACAGAAATGAAACGTCTTTCGCACGTCACATCATATAAACATCTTTCTCACGTCACCTAAACATCTTTCGCACGTCACCTAAACCAACTATTATTCAACTTTACTTATTATCATGTTTCTACAAACACTATTTCCCGCCCGCATTCCATTCGTACTAATATAAGTTATAATTTGTACCATTAGTTTCGATAGTAGCGCCATCTGTTGGTGCCTCCATGGTACTTTATAAATGCTTGAAGATTCTAACAAATCTTTTTCATAGTGCTACTCACACACTGTGTAATACTCCGTAATGCCAGCTACAATAGTTATCCAAAGCACCGTAATCTACCTTCAAAATACTATTCCTCAAGCCTTACCCATAGTACAATCCCCAATACACATTTGCCTTGTAGTTTAAATTTGTCGTATATAAGTTCCGTAGTACCAAAGAATTTGGGCTGTTTCATAACGAATCTAGTGTAAGCCATCGGTGCTATGTTATCGAACTTCTGGAGTAGGTGAACGCTGAACACGGTACAACTAGAGCGACACACAACTATTTTTCCGCTTACCCGCTGTGCTCACAGCGCTTGCTGTTTAGATATCTGTTTAAAATTCAATATCTTTAATTCATTAATTTGGTCATCAAATATCCGAAATTGTCAATTAAAAAAAATATTTAATAAAAAACCGTAAACCTTCCCCCTCCCCCTCTTCGTCGGCAACGCACTTGTGACTCTCGAGTTACAGGTGCCAATGGGGGCGATAGTCACTTACCATCAGGTGACCCGTCTGCTCGTTTGCCTCCTACACCATAAAAAAATATATCAATACTCACAGAAACAACAAGTTATTTTGTCAAATGTAAAATTATAAAATAAAATTGATCACATTATCATATCTGCCTATGTCTATCAATAACCGTTTCCAATGTTTTGAGCCTTGTGAGAAGAAATACATTGTAAAAAAAATACTTAGTATATAAGTATTCAAGGTTCTTTAAATAGGGGAGCGTACTTGGTCTGATGTCCAAAAAAATACAATATTGTCTAGGGCGCTCAGCAGCAATTCCGACCAAGTCCGGGTCAGTGTTTAATAGTTTTCGTGTGACACGCACGATACGGTACATCATAACTGAGGATTGTCACGTATAAGATATAAAGGCCGTATCTGACTGCGTGTCTGAAGACACGTTATTTAGAAAGTTGCAGGTCATCGATAATCTTAATTTGACCTGATTATGAAGTTATTAGTCATTTCAATTACAATTTGTTATAAAAGTAGGTGGAGATTTTTCTTCTTTTTTTAATAAAAGAAAAACTAATAAAATTATACCACATTGATCATCTAACTAAGTTAAAGATAATTGTTAGTTGTATGCTTGTGATTGCCTGTTGTACCAAGTTCGGCAGTTCGTGAGAATGCTATAGACTGGTAGCGTTATTGTACTTATGTGATTTCAATTCACCTAATGGTGGTTGTGTGTTCCCATTAGACGTAACGTTTAGCAGTTACTTTTGTACATAAACGATATTATATTTTTTGTTAAATGTCACTTTTTTTCATAATTTAGATAGATACTTGAAAAATATTTTTGCAATCAATAAAATTTTGCTTAAATTCTGTTAGAAAAACAATTTATGTATAAACTCTTGCACAAGAAATTAAATTTAAATATTTTGTAGCACTGGATTGTCGCCCAAGATATTTATGTTAAAATGTGTGTAAATTAAGAATGTTCAAGAAGTGTTAGTTATACTTGATGAATTAAAATATTGAGTGCATTAAAACGTCAACATACAATAATAACGAATAACGTAGATAAGTAAGTATTCAATATCAATGGTTCAATATGAATGGAAAGGTTTGGAAGAATTCGAAAATCGAATATTTATGTCGAATTAAATTTTTAATAATATTCGTATGAGGATTTAAGCGAGACGAGTGAAGCCTTAATATCTCGTGTGTAGTAATGGCAACTCATGCTAGTCTACAAAGTCACTATGAACTGCGCGCCAAAGCAACAAGCACTATTTATTTTTATATTTAGATTAGCATTAGCAATCTTATTGACTGCAAGGTCATCTAATTGAATAGCAAACAAAATTAATTATTAATAAAAATTAATCAGTACTTACGAGGGGCGATCAAAAAGTAATGATAATGAGTATAATAAAACAACGATTCTAGTTTAAATTTAATTTATTTTTCTACATAGTCTCCTAACAAGTCGATACATTTAGTCCAACGTTTCTCTAAGCCTAAAATACCCTTTAAAAAAAAATCTTTATCTTGGCTCTCCCAAAATGCCTCTACAGCAGCCATAACCTCGCTATCATCCTCAAATTTCTTGCCCCTGAGGTGTTCCTTGAGCCGAGGAAACAAATAAAAGTCGCTGGGGGCTAAATCTGGAGAATAGGGTGGGTGTTCGACCAGTTCGAAGCCTGCTTCTCGAATGGCAGCCGTCGCAACTTCGGCTTTGTGTGCAGGTGCGTTGTCCTGATGAAACAGGACTTTCGCTCGGAGTTTGCCCCGTCTTTTTTCCTTTATGGCTTCTCGCAGTCGTCTTATTTGATCAGCGTAGTAGGAGCCCGTTATAGTAGCTCCCTTTTCCAGGTAATCAACCATTATGATTCCCTCAGCATCCCAAAAAACGGACGCCATAACCTTGCCCGCCGAGCTCGAGACTTTGAACTTCTTCGGCGTCGGTGAGGATGGCCTTTTCCAAGTCATCGATTGTTGTTTGGTCTCAGGATCAAAATGATGGATCCATGTTTCGTCCATGGTCACAAATCGAGACAAAAAATTTTCTTGGTCAGCCTGGAACTTTGCAAGATTGGCTCTTGAAATGTCAACTCGCTTTTTCTTTTGTTCGTCCGTTAACATTCTCGGTACCCAACGCGCCGAGACCTTCTTCATATTCATTTTGCCGGTCAAAATGCTTTGGATGCTGCCATATGAGATCCCTGTGACCTCAGCTAAATGTCTGATGGTTACTCTTCGGTCTGCTAATACGATATCTTCGACTTTTTTCACGATTTCCTCAGTGAGGGACGAGGTTGGGCGTCCCTCGCGATGTTCATCTTCTGTGGATGTTCTACCCAGCTTAAACTCTTTGCACCACCGTGCCACCGTAGAATATGGAGGAGCAGAGTCCCCCAGTGTCTCCACCAAATCAGCGTGTATCTCTTTGGTAGACATTTTTTTCAAACAGAGGTACTTGATGACGCATCTCACTTCGTGTTTCTCCATTTTCGTGTTGTCGCTCCGACTGCTGGTATTCAAATGAATGTAGCTCCTCCAAATGATGTCCTATTTATACAATTTTTTAGGTGGGAAGTAGTGAAGGACCGAAGAAGTGAAAACAATTTTTTTTGGATTTTTATCTTTATTAGAAATACCCGTTTATCATTACTTTTTGATCACCCCTCGTATTCTGCTTCTCCTATTTATAATAACAAGAGCTGATAAATGTTTGGAATACATTTTGTCGAGAGTTTCAAAACGAAACAGACTTAAAAAATGACATCGTACATTTTACAAAATAGTCATAGAAATATGTTAACCGTCCACTGCGCATGATCGCATTTTATTTAAGAATCTCATGGAATTACAATCTCAACTGATATTTATAAAAAGTATTATTAGATTTAAGCGAGCTATGTCGGCCTTTGTTGTACTTTACGTTGAGTACAAGCGTAATCTGACTCGCGATTTAAATCCCGCGGTCCGACAAACGGGACATGTAGGTTTTAATTTAGTTCCTGATTACTACCAAAATTATTAACTTGAAGTAAGTGTACCTAGCCCAAACTCTGATCCTGAAAGATAAATGAAATATGACATAAAAATTCTCGATCTCAATTTCTATGATTTAAATTGAATTATTTTATGTTGGCAGCTCGGCTGGTTTAAGTAATTTATTACTCAACCCTTTGAACATCGGCGTCAGATATATATTATAATTGTTTAAAGAACTAGATAACATAATGTCGTAGCAAACTATATCGGACGGCGATGCTCAAAGAAAACATAAAACCTTAACAATCCTAAAACTTTTAGTTAGCATTTGAAAACGTTATAGTTGTGCTTCTTTTAAACTTATAAATTATACTAGTGCCATAGCCCAAAGATATAATCAGTGTATTATATATAAATGCTGCACTGATCAAAGTGTAAGCTTCGCTTCAGTACAAAGTGTGAACTAGTGAGAACATACGCAACATTTTAATCTCATGATGTGAAAATATATTTTGAATATGCTAAATAAAAGTTTAAAATATTATGCTGTTTTATTATATTTGTAAAATTTCGTATTCTATAATATACCACTATTTTTGAACGGGATAGGAGAGGATACATATAAGAGATACCTGAACACCGTGTAAGTAAGCAACTAGAGGCGCTGGTTGGGTGTACATGTTATTACATAATACAATAGATTGACAATAGTGTAAAGACAAAAATCAATACTAAACAGGCAAAAAATAAGAATCATGGAGTCTCTATCGGCTCACAAGTGAGACGCGCAACTAGCCACATTTTTTTAAAATAACCCATGAATGATAGCAGTTTTACACAGGGGGTAATGGGTGCGGCTGCCTGTTACCCAGGTATGGAGTATACCTTAGCAATAGACCCGCTTGTCGGTTCGATTCCGACATACCACTTCATCGCTAGCTCCGGTGAGGTAACTCCCGTGGACAGAGCTGAATCTCGAAAACTCGAGTACTGTTGTACTCGAGTTTTTGTTACTTAAATCATGCCAGGGTTATTGATCAAGAGATTGAGCGAGTAATTCAAACAGAGAAAGAAAAATGGAGACAGATCCTCCGTATTGTTTTGGATGCTGTACTGTACCTATCGACAAACTGTCGTTCTTTTCGTGGGGGCCACGAAGCCCCTAGCGAGCTCATCACACAATGTTCTCAGCCTGGTCAAGGAAACTTCTGGTATTAAATTTGTATGCTCTCCAAACATAATTCAACTCTTAAGTTTCAATTAGAAAACTTAAAAAAGGGACAAGTATCATATTTACCAAAGGCAATACAGAATTAAATTATTGATATAATGGCAAAAACAGTTAAAAATAGCATTCTAAACATAAATTTAGTAGTAATATTAAGTTTATGATTTTTTTTTTTCAAAAAAGAACTCCCGCATTAGGAATTACTCCTGTGTCGCGGGGGACTTTACAAACAGAAACAACGGACACAAAGAACACCCAGACTCAGGTGGGAATCGAACCCACGACCTATAAGCATAGCGGTCAGGGTCACTAACCACTAGACCAACAGGCCAGTCGAGTCAGTTTGATTCTAAACGACATCAAAGAAGCTAAGCACTACACAATATTGTTCAACTGCACTCCAAATGTTTCGCATACAGAACAAATGAGCCAGGTCATTCACTATGTAAAAGAAAGTTTCATTGATTTCATAGAAGTTGCTGGTAAGACAGGAAAGTACATACAAGATTGTGGAAAAATTGATATTTGATGATTTAGATATTAGACAATGCAGTGACCAATCTTATGATAATGGGTCCAATATGGCTGGCATCTATAACGGAGTGCAAGCCAGGATTACAGAAAGAATTTTAAATTTATTCTGAACTTAACGATTTAGGAAAATATTCTCCGTGAAATCAATCGAGTTAATATTGAAATTCAAAAGGAAGATATAATCCTTGCGCGTTCCGTCTCTTTAATGGATGGCTTGATGAAAACATTGCAAAAAATTAGATAAAAATTCAATTGAGTATTGGATAAAAGAGGTTAAAGAAGTTGCAGGAAAATATTGGCGTTGAGCCTATTCTACCAAATAAACGAATTTCGAGGTGCAAAAAACAATTTGATGAGATGTGTGACAGCGAACTACCAACACTTCAACCTGTTCAACTCTTTTCTAAGGCAACAACGATGGTATTTAATAGAATCTTTTCAGAAATTAAAAAGAGACTTGACAGTGCTACCACATTGAATTAGAATTTTGTATTTCTCAATGGTACTGAAATTTTAAATATGTCAACTGAAGAACTGCAGAAGCATGGAGGAGATCTGGGACGAAAGTACGAGCGAGATTTAAGCACAGTTGAATTCTGCAGAGAACTATATGTTTTTAAAGAGCAAGCTCCACTTTTATTTGAAGATATAAAAAATGCTAGCGCTTTCAATCTCTTGCAACTCTTGTTTGTATTGCTCTGCGAATATAATGTACGCTTCCTACTACATTCGCATGCTGCGAGCGAAGGTTTAGAAACTAAAACTTATTAAAAAAAATTCTAGGATCGTCGATGAGCGAGGAACGTTTATAGGGTCTCGCAATATTGGCAGTAGAAAATCAAACTGCTTATTATTGTAGAGATCAATTATGCCAAAGTCATAGATTTGTTTGCAGAACAGAAGGCCCGAAAAGTAAAATTGTGATTTTAATATGCGATACAATAATTATTTTTAATCTAACGTTTTATTTCAGACCCAATCCTGTCCTATCTTTTTTTAAATATTAAAAAAATATGTATGCATGTATTTTTAGAAAAAAATGTAGGTGGGTAAGGGCGGCATTTTTCAGTTTTTGCCCCGCCTCGAAAAAATTCAAGATCCGGGGCTGCCCGTGGACATCCCACACGAAAAAAAAATCTGTTTTACACGAACTATAAGCTATAAGCTATAAAATCACAGATTACAGTAATATTATTATAGATTTAAAATTTTACACAGCAGTACGATTAAGAGCCAACCGCGCACTGGTGATTTTTAATCGGACGATAGTGTCTTGTGGTGGTGCGCGCAGCACGATTTGTGAGAAAAAACATCACACCTGTTGGCCCGAACATCTGCCGTACTATAATTGCTATCGACCGACTGTTAAGTTAATCAAGTGCAATCTAAGACATCATGCCGGCAGCGGCCCTACTAACCCAAAGCAGATACCTGCTGTCTAATAATTTTGCCAATGCAGACTACAACTCTATCCATTCTCAAGAACTGATTTGTCTAGTAATAGGTACCTGTCCCGGCTCCAAGTAATACCTACCTGCTCTAGCTACGGTTCGACGGCCCATAGCCTGGCCGAATTAGAGTAGATTCTCTAAATTTCAGCCAGCTGGCACAGGAGTAGGGCTAGGGCCAGTATACACATAAAAATCAACGGGTCAACTACCCCTAACAGCTGACTCGAAAGATTCAATGTACCTACACTGAATTGGATTTGATTGTATAAATTAGAGTTCATCATTTGAAGATCATAATTAGACGTTAATATTCGTGTCATAAAAAAGGTGATTGCAAACCTTGCCTGTGGAGTCTATCTTTTTGTAATGAGTTCTAGCAACTCAGAGGAGCAAGAATAGAATAATCTTTAATGTACACCTATATTGCTATAAACAAGCACTATTACATAGATCTCCATTTTATCCCTTCATCATCGTTATTATACGTAATCATTTCATTATTCGTCCTTACACATAACGCATGATAGGTAATGGTTACAGAACTCGTCAGACTGGACAAGCCACTCCAACATTTTGCTTCTAATGGAAGTAATGTAAGTGCAGGAATAAATGTGTATGGATAGATCCAGAATCTGCGGACCCGCATCCTCCTCTAGTACGAGGTATAAGCAGAAACAGATACTAACCGTAGTTGAAGCTTTGAAATGTCTAGACACTACTAGATACGGCTCAACCCTGTCAAAAGTAGGAACCCATAAGTAAACCAAGGTTTACGTTCGACAGCGATAATACAGTTGTCGCTTTTGAAATAACCATGTGTGAGGAGGAAGGCTATTTTTATACACGAGGGGTTCTTATTTAGAGATAAAAACATGAAATCTTTTATAATACATTTATTCAATAAACACCCGTATCTTCAGCATCCGGTAGAAAAGATTCTTCTTTGTCCAGTTTCAGGGTATACGATCCTCAGTTCTTCAGCCAGGCACCCAACTCCTGTTGAATTAAAAACCATTAGTTCCACGAAATAAAATCAGAGTAATAGTCGCTTTCGTCTATAATTGAAGATTTGTTTACGTTAACGCAATGACATTGAAAATGTTCTAGAACTCAGTGTAAAGCCGAACAATTGAAGCCTGTTTTGTATATATTCGGCCGTTAATTTTACCGATTAACTTACACGACATTGTGACAAAAAATGGAGTTGATTGTTTACAAATTTTTTTTGGAACGTGTTAGATGCGCGTGTCGTTCGCCACACGGCCACGCGCCGCTCAACGTTTTTTTTGCTCTATTTAGCCGTACTTACGATTTGTATATTTCGTATTCCTGGTTCTTCAGTCGTTGTCGCCTAACGTTTACAGCGTAACGCCGTCGCTAGCATCGACTACGCATCGCCGCCGTAACGCTCGCATCGCATGCCGCAACTAACTATCTGAAAGGACTCGCACGCACGTGTGTTTGTCGCCGCTCGACAACGTTAGACATAAAAAACAGAGCAGGGCCGTACGTTGAGCTCACTCTAAGGCCCGTTAGCTAGCACCGACAGACACAGCTGTGGGCCCAAATTTAAAGCCAATTGGTTGCTGAGGACGGGGTGCGCTCTTCAACAATCATCGTGGACGTAATTTAGATATTTTTGTGTTCATTTATATGCTGGTTTATGATAGGGGTTCAGTTACGTTAACGGGTATTACGAGTTTGGAATATAGCAACAATTTAATTTAGTAACATCGTTAGATATAAATGAACGCACCCCAACTAATTAATTCCAGGTATACCCAACGGCCTAAAGCAGTTAGAAACGGTCTGATCGTGCGATCGCGCGTTTAAGGGCATCCTGCAATAAAATCACAAGTTTATACAGAAGTACCGCAACCAAGGAGAAGCAGTATTCTAAGCCAAGGTTTCTAGGAAGATCATGCATGAAAAGTTTAGTGCCGGAAAGTAATTAAAGTAAAAATGTTGTTCTAAGGAATTTAATCTAAAAAAGAAAATTATAATACAACTTAAACAAATGTATCTTAAAATGTAGACTTATCAATAGCGTACTCAATCCAATCAGTTATATAAATCTATTGCGTTCTTATATTACATGGAGCATGTCGTCAAACATCTGCGGGTAAAATGAAAACGTTTCCGTCAATAATGTTCAATTTATTACAATTTTTAGATGATTCACATAATTCTATTTCACTCGTTCTGGACTTACAAGCTAGGCGCACGAACGCGCTCGCTCGCACGCACGCACGTTTCTACGCGGCAAGTTCGACCGTTTGTTCGTGTCGCGGTGGACTAACTACTCGCTTAGCCTAGCGGTGGTGGCGCCGGCGCTAGTAGCGGCGCGGGCCCAGCTGCGCCAGCTCCCTACCGCGCGCCGCGGCTCCGCCCCCGCTACAAACAAACTCGCTCAGTGCCCGCCCGCGCCCCGCCCACCCCTCTCCGCTTAGTGAAACAACTACTTAGCGAAATCATACTCGTCCAACCGTTACATTCACTAGACCTGAGAGGCGTTTTGCGGCAGTCTGCGGGCGAGCGTCGTTCAACATTTATATTATAACAAAAGTTTATCACCTTTAGGTTGATCTGTCCAACAGAACATTAGCTGCATTGAAAGTATTTGGCAACGTTTGAATAATGTTTGAACAGGTGAACATAATATATTTGTGCCGCGAATTAGAGCAATTATAATTGTGTTGAGTTACTACGACATGACTCACATATGGACTAGCAAGGAGCATACAGCTCAACATAGGTACTTGGATAGTTTCAGTCGATTCAATCAAGTATTTTGTTCTCAACAAACAATAACAGTGGTTATTCCTGTTGCTTTATATCAACTTATTGTCTAAATGGATTTAATTTTTATTAAAAAGCTATTTTTTTTTCTCACAAATTCCCAAAACAAAATTTGTATTTAAATGTGCAAATGACAGAATTGCGCAATAAAAAAGAAAATCTATGGCCTTTTCATTGAATAATGTTAGAGGCTGAATATACAGCGTGTAAGTATCACCGTCGCGAATAACTTACAAAAATGTATTTTCTTTGGATACTTTTATCACAATGCAAACATCAGTTCATCATAAAAATGCGAGATTAAGGATTTACAGTCAATAGTTTGATTTGCGCTACGCAATGTAACCAACACGCGTACTGTGCGGTACGGTGAGTAACCGTAAGCGCTCAGCGCCGTCGAAGCAGCTGATTACATAATGTTGTTTAATTGATTACATTGCAGTTTTTGGCCGTATGGGCTGGTAGTTACTGATTTTTTTTCGGTAAAATGTTGTTTATTTATTGCGACATCACTTTAAAGCAAAAAATAAAAAAAAAATATGAATTTTCCGGTAGAAATTTCCACTCAGAATGATGGTCTGAAAACACTATTTCAGGATTCTGTACGGTGTCACTTACACCCTGTATTAGACACAAGTATGGAGTAGTAAGTATATAAATGCGCTAGATGAACATAGGATCGACCTGAATAAGGTCTAACAAAGGTTAAATAAAATAAATATTTAAATATAAATACTTTGATCAAACATACCATAGATACACGATCTTCAACAAAAATCGCGTCAAATACTGCCACACGATAGTTCCATATACTTTACGTGCATGCATTTAATACTCCATACCTATTAATAATAAACTAGGCCATACAATAAATGTTCCTGTGAATATATACACAGTAATAGTTTGATACAAAAACTGCAATGTATAGCGTGGTAATTTAATATTTACCACAACCGAGCTTAAAAGACGCGTGGTACGTATACCACATGTACGCTCGCGAGTGAAAAGGACAGGTGCTCAAATCACGTATTTAAAAAAAATAACTAAGTTTTTAAAATTATCGAAAGTACGACATTTTATGCCTTCTTTGCATTTCTGAAGCAGTTTTAGCATTTTTCGGCAACACCTGAAACATCACATCGCTAGCGCAACTGTGCTTACAACTGCATCTAAGCACATTTTAGTTAGTGCTATATTTTCAGCGGCGATCGAACATCTATGGTATATATGATTGAAGTATAAATAATAAAAACCAGGAACACAAACAGATGATTATCACGAATGACACTGCATACTCCTTGCTAGCTTCAGGGGTTGACAAAGACATATAGAGAAGCTTACCGTCCCATTGGAGGATACTGCTGTGCATATGGGTCTCTGTCGTAGCCACCGGGACCAGCTGCACCCCGCCTGAGAACCACACACACTACTGAATATATTGCTCACAACACAATAAGTTAGTGATCCTGACTGCTGAGCCAGAGGTTGTGGATTTGATTCCCATGCAGGACAAATAATTGCATGCCATATGACGTGCATGATCATTTATTCTGTGTCTGAGTGTAACTTATCTAATATATAAGTATGTTTATCCCTAGCACAGACTGGCCTGTTGGCCTAGCGGTTAGTGACCCTGACTGCTATGCCATAGATCGTGGTTTGATTCCCACCCGAGTCTGCGTGTTCTTTGTATGTTTGTAAAGTCCCCCGCAACACAGGAGTCATTCCTAATGCAGAAGTTGTCTTTTTTAAAAACAAACAAAAACAGGCACTGCCTAGTTTGGGATCAGACACATGGCCATGTGTAAAATGTGTCCGTAGTTATTATCCTATAAAACTACTGTCATAACCATACTTGACATTTTTTTTATGGTGCAGGCCTCATTAAATATTCCAAATTCCAAGTAAAAATTATTTTTAATATATGTTTATAAACTAACTGTGTGATTTAGCTTTATCAGACCATGGTCATAACATGACACTAACAATAGCTCAGTGAGGCACATGGTTGAACATGTGCCTAGCATAGGCTCTGCACGAAGATAATTTTCGAAACAAGCTTTTTATATATTTTTTGTTTGAAATGATCTCAGACTTGTCAACAAAGAGAAAGTATTATGATGACTCTCTTAGTTCCAAAATTCCAACCAAGCTGACTACTAAAAAAGTTTGAGCAAGTCACAGATTACATTACATGTAGTTAATACAAGAGCACTATCCACAATTTAAAACAATTTTTAACATAGAGATTGCATGTTATGATTAATTGTCTACTAATTTAACAATCTTATCACTAAACTTGACTACATCTCATAAACAGAAACATGATAACAAAACAAGCTATTTATCACTGACAGATTTTAAATTTGCGTTTGTTGTTGAAAACATTTGTTTTTTTTTACTTTATACGTCTAAACACATTGGACAGACCTACTACCTCTACAATATTATTATTATGATGATACTGATGCATATTTTTATTATTTATTGATAAATTAGGATCTGACAAAATATTTTATTAGGTATTTTTCTTAAAATAGATACTATGTATAGTAATAAATAGATAATTCAATTTCTAATGTTAATACAATACATGTGATGCAGAGGGATGAGCAAAATGTGGCGAAGAGAACTTTTGTATTGTACTGACGTCTATAAGAGTAGGAGGCAACCAATGAGAAGATATTAACTAGAATGTTCTGATATTAATGAAGTAGCAAAAGATCATTGAGGACCGTTTTGCAGGTCTAATTGTTTGCTCTTATGATTTGACATTTTATGACCCATGATAATAACAAATATAATCTGATGTGTCATTTCAAGTTCAAAATGTGTATGTCTTGTATTGTTAGTACATTTTACAAACATCATTGGTTTAAAAAAAGCTAGTTATAACATCATTGCTCAAATCTAGAAGTAATGGAGTTGCTCTCCACAACTAGTTTCAATATTAAATATAGTGCTCATAGAGCTAATCAAACTAATCTCTTCACCCTACAAATTTATAAAATAGTATTTCTTACTTCAACCCATTAACTCGGATGGCTGTCAACTTAATGACATGGTAAAAAATAATGAATCTTTAGACATTTTTGATAGTAACTTTAATGCATTTATTAAAATTGTGAAAGACATTCTCCATAGCAGGTTGTAACCCAATAAGCGTCTAAATCTACTGTCAAACCTGTATTGCTAGTCATTATGTAGTGTTGCTATCTGTCTAACTATTGTGTCTTGTTGTATGCACATATTTGTTGCATTGCAATCCAGATCAAAGCATTGTATTTGCTATATGTGATATTGTTACGGTTGTAATGTATTTAATGCATTTAAATAAATAAATAAAAAAATGACATATTCCACTTTAAAATAAATTAACCAACAAATTTTTATTGAAAAATTGGCTAAAATATGAGTTGCTAATCATGGTCAGCTGGACTGACATCATGTTTGTTTGAGTAATATTAACACACAATTGCTTAAGGAAATAACTTGAGACAACTTACATTGGTGATCGTCTGCTGAACATGTCCCCATTGGGCATGGGCGCAGGCCTCGGGGGCAGCGATCGGTCGTAGGGAGCCATCGCAGGGCGCCGGTCCATCATGTCCCGCTCGTCGTACATGGGTGCGCGCCGGTCGTCGTACATAGGCGCCATCTCGTCATAGCGCCGCTCGTCCGCGTACATGGGAGCGGCGTATGGATCCCGCGCGCCCCGCTCCATCAGAGCGAACCCGCGCCGGTCCTCACCACCGTAACCATTATAGCGATCGTCGTAGGCGGCTGGAGGCGCTCTCTCCCGCTCGTAAGGCATAGGGCGGGGCGCCATTGGCACCGGGCCGCCCACCGGCGGGCCGCGCGAATGCGGTCCCGGCCTGTCACGGGAGTAAGGCGAGTCTCGAGGGGGAGGCCCACCGCGCATGGGCCCGCCGCCGCGCCTTTCCATACCGCCACGCATCCCACCTCGCATGCCACCGCGACCTCCACCACCACCGCCGCGAGCTCCGCGTTCCTTGATGCGACCGCGCTCGACCGTGATGACGCCGCCGTTGAACGTTGTGTTATTGAGCCCCCGAATAGCAGCCGATGCTTGATCTTCGGTCTGCATGTGTACAAACCCGCAACGGTTCATAATATCACATTCTGTAACGACGCCGAAGCGTTCGAAAAGTTTACGGAGCTCCTCCGGCTTGGAGCCTTGCGGCAGGCTGCCGACGAACACTTTGGTTTGCTGAAATTACAAGTTATTTCATGAAAATTAGGTCGTACTTTCTTATAATTAAACATCACAGGTTAAAAGCTTCCACTCACCGGCACCATTGTATATTCTGTAACTTATTTTCACTGATCTTCGGTCTTAAATTTACCACCACACTTTTTACGCACCACCACTGTCCCACTTTTGGATCAAAATGGCGGACGGAACTCAAAATGACGCATAAGACGCTCTCATGACGCTGGAAGAGATGGATTGTGATTGGGCGACTTTTTCCCACCCCGTAAAAAAAGTTTATTCGTAAAGGTTATTGGTTGATATTTGATCAAATGGAAATATGACCAATAAAAACGAAGCACAGATAATACAAATTTACTGTAAAGAAAGACCGATTCTAGTACATCCTTAAAATGTATTATATTTTACTCATTACGGAATATTCTCACGAAAAAGATTACAAAGAAATGAAGATTTGTCTATTTTTGTTTATCTATAATCCATTAGTAAATATTTCAATAATAAATTAATTGGAAATGCAACACGAACAATGTTTGAAAATCTATTTTTTCTGTGTATAATGAAAAATATCGTGGTATTTCCTGCTACTAAACCCCGGGAAATTACAAAATAAGTTCACGCACTTTGATTAATTGTGAATCACTTAAAAAACTTGCTGAAAGTCCACTTAACCCTTGATTTCTAACTAAAAACCTCGACATGTTGCAGAAAACAATACGAATAACCGTGAATTGCCACGTTCCTTACAAAATTATTTTGATTAAGTAGTGATATCTATTACCCGCCACTTATTTATATTAGGTTTGTCAATTTGACGTGAACGATTTTCAGTCCAGGGCGTCATGAGCACAGAACACTTATACCCTACGGGGTCATGAGCCCCAAGCACGACCTCCCCTCTCGGACCGTCCGTCCTTAGGGATGCAAACGATACATCGATGTTTCTGAAACATCGATGTTTTAATAAGAAAACATCGATGTTTACCATCGATGTTCACATTACAATACATGTTTTACATCGATGTTTCGCCCACCATCTATCAGAAATCTTTGGTACCTCTGTCCCGTCCGTCCAAAATTTATTCGAATTAAGAGGAAATAATTCAAAACAAAATTAAAAGAAAAACCGTTTGACGGGAAATCGGCTTTCAAAACTTTTATTTCTAAATTCATTTATTAAATATTTTGCTTTAGTCTTGAAAATTAAACTTAATTTTTTTTAATTGGAATAAAAAATTAACAGTTCAATGTGATTTTATTTTATACATCTATTTTGTTTGTTTTAGATACCTATTTTCCTATTTATTAGTTAATTAAAAGACTTTAAACAACTTCGATGTTTTAAACATCGATGTTTTCTATACTTTGTCTAATTTAGTATGATAATTTTGACAGCTCACGGTAGGGATTAGGGTAGTGTAAAATCGTTATTAAACCTATTCGATTTTCGATTATTATTATCATATACCTAGGAATTGATAGTTGCATGGTTTTGCTGTATGGTCGATTGTAAATTTATAATACAAAACAAACAGTCTTTTCTATTTAATAAAAAATAATTATATCACTATAAATGCTCACAGAAGTAAAATGAAACGAGAAATAAGAATTTTCTACCGCATCATCCGCAGTTACATTTTCACAGGCATTTCGCAATAAAGTCGGTATTTTCCTAGTTGTAAATGGTGGGGATATGTTATGTTTGGCTACATGGCCTAAAAAGTAATAATAAAACTTAAGAACCTACTTAATAAATGTAGGTAGTTGGTATAATTATAAAAAAAAAACAAACAAACCTTTGACATGAGCCCAAATCCGTTTGATGGTAGTATAATGACAATGATAGGGTAACAATCTAAAGATTACACCTACGTATGTTTTACTTATATTGTTTTACGAAATTTAAAACTCATTATAAATACGATGATTTTCGATAGTCTGGTTGTTCGTTACGTTACGCACTTCACTAAGTGGGCGGTACCCATCAATGAAGTATGACATTATCTGTTGTAAAATTTACCGAAAACAAATACAAAACTTCATAGGCGTGATCTGACAAAATTATCATCCTAAATTAGACAAAGTGTAGGCGATGTTTTTATACATCGATGTTTTTTCAAACACCGATATATCGATGTTTTTCTTGGTGATTTTTTCATCCCTAACCGTCCTTGAATAAAATTGAAGATTTAGATTCTGATATTGATGATTTATATTAAAACATATATTTTATATATTTATAATGGTTATAATGATAAGTACTTATTATTTTGACAAATTAACATGCAAAAGTACTTTTATAAAAAATATAACATATTTAATGAATACAAAATCAAATAGGTATGTATTTGTTTGAATTTTCAATTATTCACCATAGTATGAATTCAGACGGTCATGTCTTATGTCATACTTTCCACCTCCGACGCAAAAGAGGGGTGTATATGTGTGTCGTCTATGGCTCATAAACATTTACCAACTCGCATGGGTATGACTATACTTAGTGTTGCAATAAAGAACCCCATGGAGGCGACCCTCGACCAGGATTTTTTATTTGTTTGGTCAGATTACACCTAGTATAATAATTATAACCATAAACTTAAATTAGTATAAGTACTAGCGTAACGTAGGTATATTAGGTTTATCGTTATAATATTATATTTATAGGTAAGTATATCATTTATGAACTTAACTAGCAGTTCTCGCGCGCCTTCGCTCGCGTGTACGTATTTATATATTTTGCGCGGAACCCTAATTCTTTTACCAAAATAAAAGTAGCCTAAGTTACTCCTTATAACACCAGCTAACTGCCCGTGAAAGGCCCGTGGGAATCGGTCCGCCTGTTCCGGAGACAGACAACAAACAAAAATTTTATAAACTGATTTTTAGGCATAGGTATCGTGAAAATTCCTGTATGACTTTAGAAACTATTATTTTGACATTACAAACAGACACTTAAATTTTATTTATTTATATTGATGATGATGACGATGATGATGTATTGATAATAATCAAACATATATAATATTATTATGTATATATTTTTTATAATTCTAATGACTTAACAAAATTTTGAGCTAGTGTGATTTTTTAACCTTCATTATTCTATGTTCCAGTCCGTGACTTGTTTGTTATGATTAAAATTATGTTTATTAATAGTAGAGACAAAATTAAACTCTTAAGCAAATTCAATAATTAGGTAGTTGGAATTAATGACTTAGATAGGTACATTTTAATTAGGTACAAAATTACATAAACTTAATTAACCACCAATTATCATAAAATAACTAACGAAATATACATTAACAAGTTAGATACTATTCTAGTACTTATATGTGTACAATAGGTTATGTATTTCTAATGTCAGCTAAGACTATCTAAATACAAGGACGCGTTATAAACGGCTTTCATCAGTTTCGTCACTTGGTAATTAATGGAATTCTTGACATATTCTGCCAGGTTATATTTATTGATTGTCCCACAAACTTTGTCTGTGCAGTTGAGTATATCTGACAATCTAGACTGTATTTTTTCTGAATTGTTGTGGTGGATCACTTTGGGTGTAATCCTTTTAGCTTTTTTGTATAAAGTTTCTGCTATGGCCGTTAAGTTCCATGTCAGTATGTCGCTGCTTTTTTTAGGCTCAATGTTGCGTGCCATACGACCCAGCAAATACCCTGAAATAGAAGGATAAAAATTAAGAACATGTAGAGCTTTACAGAGGTTTATGATACATGAAAGTAGGGACACGGAAAGGACTTGAGAAAATTTCCCCCTAAATCAGAGTGGAGCCCACGTTCTTGACAGGGTAAAGTTTCCTATGCCTGCGCGTATCTAAAACCCCAAATCAGAGTACTGGCATGCATGTCATCTAAAGACATACTCTTTTGGAAATTCAATGTTGAATTTGTCCAGAAACAGGTTGGATATCACCGTAGAACGTCTCGACTAGCAGCTCTGGTTAAGAGCACCAGCGCACTATAGCTAAAGGCTTTTGATTCGGCACAAGAAAGAGCTTAAAGAATTGTTAAAGTTCCTTGCAAGCTGTGTACTGTTAGGATTTAACGAAATAAAAGTCTATTTCTTCTAGAGTTGCACAATGTATTATTAGGTGTTGTACCAAAAAAGTTATCTCAGTATATGCGTCCGTGTCCGCCATTACAAAGTGAGAGAACATAAGATCTGTGTTGCCAACTTACTATTTTATGTGTTCCACTAAATATTCTTATTGATACATTAACACCTCCCCTCAATAAAATATTTAAACAACTGGTACCTTAATTAGCAACACAACCCATACAAACTTTCCCTCAACAATATGCTTACCCTTAACTAAATACTTAACAATTTTTCCCTCAATCTTCTGAACAATATCCCTCCTAATGCTTTAGTAAATATATCTGCGAGTTGGTCACTGGTATTCACATATCTTAATTCAATTATATTATTCTCTAACTTCTCTTTAATAAATGATTGTTTTATCTCTAAGTGTTTAATTCTAGAATTACCAGTGGCCATCTGAGCCATTTTGATAGTAGACTGGTTATCTTCATATATAATTATATTCACAATAAATCCTAACATGTACAATTTGTAAGCCTTAGAAGAGATTCTTCAAAAGGCCTATTTAAAGATTGGAATCTAATCGACGAGCCAACCGGAAAAGCGAATCATGGCGACAAATTCAATAGTTCTACATACACATGACAAGCTAGATATGGTGACTCAATTTTATTTTAAAGTTTTTTGCTACTTAAATATAAAAGGTTGATTTTCTTTGGGTTTTTCCTGGTTTCAATACTGGCCTAGGCCTGGTCATAATAAAAGGCGACAGATGAAAATAATTTAGGTAAACATTACATTCTCGCAAATTTGTGAACTAAACTAGATCCCGATTTACACATCAAATAGATCAGTAGGATCTGGCCGTGTCCAGGTAATAATTGTATTATAAAAAACTGAGGCAAAGAAGATACATAAACGACCAAGTTTAGCCTATCCACGTTGACCGAGTTAAACGAACTAATGACGTATGTGGTATATAATGAGGGCTCTTCTAATAGGTATTTAGGGCGAGAGTACAGTGAATGAATTCTCTGTTTAAGCTGTTTAGCGACCGTAGATAGGTAGTCACATTTACAGCAGTTAGTCACATGAGTAAAAAAGGTGAGGTACGCAGATCGACGAAAGATCCATCGCTCATAGCCTAGACGTCCGTCTTTTCAGTGTTCGTTGTTAAATACTTTTCAACTCCTTTTGTGATTGTTAAACTATAAGTAATCATTGGCGACGCTTAACCACAGATTACTAAGCAGTTACTAACTTAACTACAATCGTGGTGGTAAGAGCGTTTTGAAGGTTAGCAGGATTGATGTGGCTAGCTCTATCTACCACCACTATCTATCTATGAAATATGGTAGGTACACGTATTATAATAATAGGCAGTCATGGGACTGCCGACAGATGTGAAAACTTAAACAAAACGACGAACTTAATACGTCGCTTTGGAGGTTGGTGACATTAATTAATAAGGAGCTGACAGAACTCAATGTTTAGATTAGCGCAGTCTAGTGGATCTATATATGCGTTATTAGCGTGACGGCCACGAGTTCAGTGCTTTTTCCCCATAGCAAAAGTGTACAAACGTGCCTAAAGAAGTTTTCACTTCAAAAACGAACCTTCTCCACAAGAATTTAATTCGCACTTGGCCGGTTTAAAGGATAACACTCCCGACCCAGATTTGTACAATATTAATTAGATACACAATGTTTATGCGTGTCGCTATTGAACAAGCAGCTCATATTGTAATAGCATAATATCAATAGATATTCTATTCGTAACAAACCCTCTTCTCGAATATCATCGTATCATTTTGTAAACAAACACACACACAAAAAAAAGAATAAAGAATAATAATAATAGTTTTATCTGATACTCTATAATAAAAGACCGGCGCTAACAGTCTGCACACAATTACATCGCATCACCGGTGCTGCAAGCAGCCAAGCATCAAAAATAAAACGAAAAAACAGCTGTTTTTCTCGACAAATACTTCCCAACTATTGTTTTTTTGTTTACCCACTGCAATGTGAACCGAGTGTTCCCCGATTATTTTATAATTTATGATGTCTCTATGACAGCTAGATCACTGTTAGTAAATAAAAATTATTCTTACCTCCAAACATGCATAAAAGGCCGGTCATCAACACAATTATAGCGAATAAACGCTTTGTGACGTGCGGAGCTGAGCTCACGCACGATCTGCGTTCTATGCTCATAATTTAGAAGAAAATAGACGTGCTTTTACCGCGTTATAAGCATTCACATCACTGATCGTATGCCGCGTGAAATGGTAATAATTCGTCCGCACTCTGCACGGCCGTGATTCTTAGTTTATTTTTAGATGTCTGTGTGTTGTGTCTCCGACGACGGTGAATGATCTATCCGAAATGATATTTCTCAAAGAATTTTTGTGAATGAATGTCGGTTTCCCTTTCTGGGATGTGACGTGAACATTATTTTTGCTATCTAATTGAGTTCTTTGCCGGTGTGGGTCATTAGTTCGTGGAAGACCATGTTTGTACCAAAAGATTCAAGTGTATTATAGAAATACAATTGGTACAGAAGCTAAGGAAAAAAGCGATGTTTCGAAGTCGGTAGAACCACATTATATAGTTGCTTATTCTTTACTAGCAGTTCCCCGCACTTTCACATTCGTTTATTATCCCTGCTACGCTCCTAAGGGTCATAGCGTGATGTTACATAGCCTACAATTTTCTTTAATGAATAATCTATCCAATACAAAAATAATTATTCACAAACAATCAAACAAAAAACTCTTTGGCTTTATTATATTATACTAGCTCTCCCCCGCGTATAATTTTAAAGAAATCACTGTTTGGTGTTTTATAACTCTTCAGTTAGTAGACAGACAGACAATAAAAAATAAAAAAAACAATTACTAACATTTTCTTGGCACGGAGGTGTTCACAGTTCGTGTCTTCTTGGCAATGCTCGTTTCTCGTTAGGCGGCCAGGGTTATGCGTCACCTGCCCATTCCCCTAGCAGAAGCAGGCTTTGGACGAGGCCTTGGCGTGGTTTGCGCGCACCTCTCTAAACCGGAAGGAGGGCAAAGCTCTCCACATCTCCTCGTCTAAGGTCACCTAAGGTTCTCGGGGACTTCCTTTCAAGGTATCAGGTATCTGAGTCCCATGCAAGACTCGCTTGTGATGGAATACCGTGTTTTTTTCGATTCCGAAATATCATACCACCGCCAAACACCCGTGGGGATTTCCACACGATAAAAAAAAAGGGTTATGCGTCACGCGGCTCGTACGCGCCGCTTCTGGTATTTAGAACTGAGTGTTGAATTATTTACTTTTCCATTATCTCCTAAGCTATGCGTCCAAATAACATGCTATAAAAAGCAGTTTCATAAAATTGTCTTGATGATCGTTATGATGATGATAATTACGAACTAAAAGTTAAGTAGGTACCTTTCGTTCGTAACTAATATGACATGCCTAATAGCCATGCTCATAAATATATTTTAAATTTTCTATTATTTTTTGCCACAATATACCTTATTGTGGCTTATGTATAAGAGAGACATATATGGTACGCCGGACTTTTTTTTAGATGTACTAAGGTTCAATATTGTTGTAGAACATTGGATTTACATATCACTAACCATTACGCCAGCGCACGCGACTAAAGAAGTTCGGCAGCGCTTTTTCTTCCGACCAATGCTAGATAACCAGCCATAAATGAATCTGGCTATCATATACAAAAAATATTTTTCTTTTTTTTTTTTTTTATCGTGTGGAAACCCCCACGGGTCATCACCTCACCGGAGCTAACGGTAAAGTGGTATGTCGGAATCGAGTTATTCTTAGACAGTCTTATTATAAATGTTTAATTAAGTTAATATAAATAATTAAAATGTACCTAATTATTAAAGGTGATGTAAAAATTTGATTAAAAAACCATGCATAAACCACATAATTATTTATTGTACAACAATTCTTATAAAATATTTAAGTCTGTATGGAAAATATTCTTTAAATCTAATTATATCTAGTTTTTGCATTATTATCAATTCTCATAAATACATGTCATGTCAATTTTAATTGAAAACATTGTTAGGTATGGTAAAGACAATAAAACAAAATGCTACTATTTTACGCACATTTTACATTATATTGCTGCATTGCTTTTCTCATAATATGGAAGTAGTAGAGATCTTGGATATTTACCTATATTTGTATTATAAAAAAAAAGACTTATTGTCTCAAAATGGCACCTTAGTCTTAATCACGATAAAGGAAACGCGCTGACCTGACCTTACTTAACCAATGTAAATTAAACTAAGTCATAGACATCCAATAAGTGATTTAACAGAAGAATGGACAATATGATGTGACGTTCTAATTTTAAAATGTTCCATAAATTCTTAACCGTCGGATCAAAATTAAAAGTGACACAGAAAATTAACGTCATGCGTGCGAGTTAGGTTTAAAACTTTGAGCCCTTTGTGCATAAGTCTAATTCGGTTTGGCAGACGACTTTCATATCGAGATTTTTTCTAAATGTATCTGTTAATCCTAAACCTAAAAATATGAAGGCATGACTTGAGGGTAGTTGTAAAAAAATATTTTTTTTTGCAATATTTTACAATTTATAACTTCCAAATAGCCACATTCTTTTTAGTTTAGGTGACGTTTTAAGGATTCTTATACTAATAACTTTCCTTGGTGCTACGTCGCATAGATGTAGCATGAGATTAAATACTCTAAAAATAAATGTGTATCACGCTCGATGCGACGTCGCACCCTATGTATATATATTTATATATTTTTGCTAATACAAAACAATCGGACCATGGTTGGTAAGCTCTCACTGTCCCATGTTGAACAACATCTTGAGGTCTTCTATTGTCAATTTTGATTTGTTGGTGTTCTTCGCACCAGTTAGGACGTTCTCTGCGAGCTCCAACTTGGCTTCTTGGAGCTTTCTGATCGTTTGTTCAACTGTATCCAGACACATGAACCTGGGGAAGAAATTATCGTTTTAATTTAATTGAATATAAATAATACTGCGCTCAAAATTCCTTTTTACCCGACTAAAGAAATAAATACTTTAGGTCTAGTTGGGATATATTTCGTAAACACCATGCGCCTATGGCCTTATGTAGGTATCGATTAGAATTCACAAAATGAGGGGCATCATACTAAAATACCAAGGCAAGAATACTAGAAGGTTACTGGTAAAATGTTGCAATCAAATGACACCAAATGACCCCTATGACCACGAATCAGAAAGAAAAACGATTATTACCAACAAATCCTGCAAAATTATTTAAGATGAACATTTTGTATCCTATGATTAACACACTCACACTATCAAAGCTCGAAATTGCAATTGCAAGCTCAAAAGCTAGAAAGACAAGATGAAGACCACCTAGGCTTAATTAAGTTATCTGCGGCCCGTGTTCATAGATAGTTCATAGATTTTGAGGTTAGTTGACGGTATGTTTTATTTATCATGACATTTAAATAAACTTTATTTAACTAGATAAAAGCATAACTTCTTACGTGCGTACATAAGTACACACACACTTTTTTTAAAGCTATGTAGTTATAAAGTAATGTACAACTCCGCTGTAAAAATATTGATTTTAAACGTCGGCGTAGTCTTTTAAGTGTCAAGATCATAAATCCTTCAGCGTTCGATTAAAGTTTTTAATATATTAGTTTGTTTATTTTTTCTGAAAATACCTAGTGTCCGTCACTTGCATTGCACAAAAATATGATTTTATTGTTTTTCACTAAACTATTTTTACTCGACGCGTAAGACGATCGTGAAAGACGAAGACGATAATTTTAAAGATTACCAAGTTAAAAAGTGATATCATATTTTGCTAATTTGTGTCCAGAAAGTCTCCAAGTGGATTACTTTCGGCAACATAGTGATTTTTTGCCGTAGCTGGGTTCTTAATCTCTCTCAGGCTATTCGATCAAAAAGTCCATTGTTAAGTCCATTGTTCATTTATTCATTTCTTTTTATAGTTCACTTACTTCTGCCCGCGGTTTCGCTCGCGTAAAAGTTATTTTGTTTATCCCCCGGGAACAGAAAATTACATATCTATGTGCCAGCCCACCTTGGCACAATATGGAGAGGTTTCCGACATATCACGTACGGTAGTGATATCCATACGCTAAAAATTTTATAGATATACACTTGTAAGTCTTTATTAGTGAGTCATTATGCTCAGTGTAGTGGAACGGCTCATTAATGACCACTTGGCACTAGAAACACTGTGGGCAGTAACTACGACTTTCAAATGTCCACTGACGATGACAATAAACTAGTGTGACTATGTATTTGGGAGCTTGAGAGACAAGTAGTAAAAATGACAAATGAATTTATTTTTGCAAATAGTTATTTAACACACACACACGTCGATTTCTTCTTTAAAGCTAGATGGTGCCTTTCCTACGATTTCCTATGACTAGCCTTGAGAAGAAACGCCGAAACAAAGTCAAGGATCCAAGTCTCTATAACTGAAACTGCAAGTGCCATGTAGGCGTCGAGGTGGTCTTTATACTAAAGAACCATTTCAGTTTTGAGCTGACCAGTTACGGCACTCTATAGACTAGATAAGTCGGTAATCGCGGCACTCAATCACATCTTAGGGAGCTCCACGACTCCAACCGGTCTGCCACCGCAGTTAGACATTTGAGAAGGCCAATGAAGTACTAGTAATTAATAAAACTACACGGAGTAAGGGATATTCTTATTATTCCTTACAAGCAACTTTAAAACATAACTTAAACTTGACCGGCCCATTCGTCTAACCCGTCGAATTCATTGATTTAATTCAAGTACATTTTTAGTGTATGATAAACACGATATATGTATGTATGTAGCCGCTGCTACAGTAGCTTTGACTTTTGCTGGATATAGGAAACGGTTGGGTGTTTATTTTAGTCAGTAGTTCGGATTTTTTTTTTCTATCCCACTAATATCATAAATGTGAAAGTTTAGATGGATGGATGGATGGATGTTTGTTACTCTTTCACGCAAAAACCACAGAACCGATTGCGATGAAACTTGGTATGTAGATAGCTGGAGACCTGGATTAACGCATAGGCTTCATTTTAACCCGATAATCCCACAGGATCGGGACTTACGTGGGTGAAACCGCGGGGCGCTGTTAGTAATAATATAAATAGGTACTTTTGCTTTGTTTATAATCTTCATATTTTTAGTTTATACATTTACAGGAGGATAGTCACAGCAGTTGGCTAGGTGTCGGAGAATGTTTGTGTGTACATAACAAATCTAAAGAAAAGTAAAAAACCGCGCGTGTGGTATCAACACGGGCCGCAGATGTAATTAACCTTAAGACTGCATTTCCACCAGAGATGAGCGAGGAGGCGTAGCGAGGGATGTGTTCGTTATGAACCAATAGAATCGCTTCATTTACCTATCCTCGCTCAGCGCAGTTCCTGTGGAAACGGTTTAGCGGAGCGAGGTTTTTGTACGTACAAACAAGCGAGGGATGTGTGCTAGGGATGGACGCGAACGAGATTTAGATATTAACGGTCAATGTGTATTGTACGGAAGACATGGATCAGACGAAAAAAACATACACGCTACACATCCTCGCGTCGCTCATTTGCACACCGTTTCACAGCGTCGCTACGCATAGCCGCACCGCTCAGCGGCCTAGTACATCTCTGGTGGAAACGCAGCCTAAGGCTATGTTCAGATGACAGACGTTGAGTGCGCGTGTTGTATGTGGATGTCACTCAGAGAATTTCATTAAGAAGAGAAGTTATAGATGTAAATATGATTGCGCGATGAAGGATCAGTAACTAGCACGTTCAGCTTTTCTTCGCTAGATGGCGATGGCGATGAAGTATGTTTTTTTCTATATGTGTGTTTTGTCTATTGTTCAGTAAATATAACAATGACTGTTTCGGATTTCAAAAATCCATAGAAGATACGCTTAAAAAAAAGGATTTTGTTATTAGCGTCTCAGTGTTTTTTACACCCTCGTACCACGAAAGGCATATAAAGTTAAGGGTCCTGCGTCGTCGGGTCTCCTGAAATCCTTATCTGGCCTCGTGTTGGATTGCCGTCTAATAGGATGATGAGAGCTGGAATAGTGAGTGCACCTGTGTTTGCAAGCACACTTGTGCACTATTAATCATTCTGCGCAGTTGGCTAACCGCATAGAAATTGGCCGCAGTGGCCGAAATTCGGTCAAGAGTACATTATTACTTTTAAAGTTATTTATTTGACAAATCGATCTTTGATTGCGAGTGGCTAAAATGTATGTTATCTTACACAAGGTAATAGAGAAAGGTGTGGTTATTTAATTTAAGCATAGCAGATTTTGAAAAACATGACTTTTGTAAAAATATATTTTTTTCTTTCTTTAAAGAAGTTGAAGTTGCACATTTCTAAACTTATTATGATTAATTATGTCAATTTCAATGATTTTGTTATTTTTTTTTAAATCGCCGACGCAAAAAGAGGGGTGTTATAAATTTAACGTGTCTGTGTGTCTGTGGCATCGTAGCTCCCAAACAAATGAACCGATTTAAGTGCGTTTTTTTTTTGTTGAAAGGTGACTTGATCGAAAGTATTCTTAGATATAATTCAAGAAAATCTGTTCAGCCGTTCGAAGATCATCAGCTCTTTTTTAATCGTTGAAGGGATTTTCGAGTCGGGGTGTTTTAAATTGTTCCTATGTGTATGTGTAATGTTCCTAGTTTAATAACATGACGTCATTATTCCTCTCAACTGAATACTATTTTCTCTTTACTTCTATCTGACACCGAAACTACCCTTTTTTTATGTAATTTTTGTCCATCCAAAGGTTGCCTGTAAGAGATCGCCGGCCATTGTACATATGCAGTTTGAGTATTTATTTTAAGCAGTATGTTGTTGTACAATGAAAATTATTCTATCTTACAATAAATATTTCTAACGTACCTGTAAATATGGACATTTTTCTTCTGTCCAACCCTGTAGATACGGTCCTGTGCCTGCTCCTCGAGCTGAGGGTTCCAGTGAGGGTCCAGCAGCAGCAGGTGGTTGGCGCCACACAAGTTGAGGCCGACGCCGCCCGCGCAGAGGGAGAGCAGCATCACCTAGATGGAGAACAACTATTTATTTAAATCATTTTATATTTGCACCGATTAAACTATTAGTATTTAACAAAAATGTGGTCCGCCTTTTTATTGTGTAGCACGCTGACATGTGGAAATCGATCTATCGATTTATATTTACTTAATATTTAAATATTTTTATGTCAATACAGGGTATTTTGTAAACGCTTTCGAAAATGAAGACATACGATGGTACTAATGTGACACCTTTGATGATGGGATAAAAAAAAAAAAAATTACATTTACAACATTTTATTATAATTATTCACGCTCCATCATGTTAGTACAACTAAATGTAAAGATAATTTCATAAAAAATACATCACTTCACTAAAAAAGAAACCCGGCAATGAAGGAGTGTTAATAATGCTAATAAAAAGTCGTAATTTTTTTTTTATTTCTTCGAAATCGATTTTTTTTCTGACCCATCATCAAAGGTGTCATTAGTACTATCGTCTATCTTCGTTTTCGGGAGCGTTTACGTAACACCCTGTATATGTAGTGAGCACGTACCCTAACATCGGAGTTCGGATCGTTGAGGGCGTTGATGAGAGGCGGGCGCGCGGGCACGGGCACGGCGCCGCTCAGCGTGACGCTGCGCACGCGCGCCTTCTTCAGCTCCGCCTCCACCAGGCGCAGGACCGACGTCCACTGGGACACCACTACTGCTTTGTCGCCTGAACAGTATCAAATAATGTTATTAACAACAAATGACTAAATCTCCATATTCCACTCTCGCTTAATGCACATATTTGTGTGCATAAATATGTTGATCTGGATGTTTCTAAATGTAATATTATTCGCAACAAATAAATGTTTGTCCGTGTTCGAGAAACGTAAACATAAGTCACGCTTAATTTAAATTAGAAAGCGCTATGTAATATATCCCACAGAAAACATTATTAATAATGTAATAATGGTACATAAGACAGAAAAATCCTTCCCCAAAAGTACAATATGGAAATTAAGCTGTCAAATCAAATAATAAGTTATGACGTCCTAACTAACTTTTATCAAATCATTGACTTCTAATATAACATAATAATATACTACTCTGTCAAGAAAGTACCGAAAAACGGTCAATAAAAAATAAAATGTTAACTGTTCCTCCAAATTTATTGTAGCGCCTTCAAAGTAGGCCTGTGCCCACCGGTGAGTCAGGTATACGAGAAGATCACCAGCTGAAAGGCCCTGACGGAAACTGTATTGTCGGTTATTGACTAGCTGGTAATCTTCTAAGTACCGAAGGAGCTGGCAGTTGATAATATAATTGACTCCATTATCTTGGAAAATAAGGTGGATGTGGAGCCGATAAAAGCGCGTTAAAACCGGTGCCAACTCTGGAGCACACGTCTTCAGCACGATGAAAGAGATTCCATCGGGGCCAATCGACTTATGAATATTGAGGGAAAGAAGTGCTTTACGCACTGAGCTTTGGAAGAAGCGGACTTCCGGCATACAGCTGTCGCACCGCGGTTCGTTTCCCCCGTCATCCAAAGTCAAGTTGGACGCAAAGAGTTTGCCCAAAAGGTCGGCTTTCTCCTTAGCGTCGTGAGTCAACGAATTATCTTCCATTTGCAGGGGTGGAAGGAATGGTTTACAGAAAGTCCCTTGGACAGCTTTGGCAAGAGACCAAAATGCACGAGTCACAGAAGGGAGACTCACCAGCCTCTCACCAATTCTGCCAATGTGCTCCGACTTCGCCCCGGCAATGTCTCTTTTCAAGGACCTGGAGGCAAAGTTGTAAGGCTAGCTGCTTTTTTAATGCGCTGGTCTTTACATCCCGTACTGCCGCTGCATTTGAACAAGCTTAGAAAGATCAACCAAACCAAGGCTGGGATTTGCCACTAATGGGAATTAGAGAGGATGGAAGTAATAGCTCCATTCCCTGAAGCACCACATAAGACACCTGACATAAGACACCACCGGATCATCCGGCTCGCAAAGAAGGTTCGCATCCCATCCCAGTCTGCTGACCTATAGTGCCACACACGGCGGCAGCAACTCGCGGCCGCGGCGAGCACGTGAGTGTCGCCCTACTCCAGATCTGGCAATGGTCTGAGAAGCCAATTGGCTCCTCAACAGAGACTTGATAGCCGTCCGGATGATAGGTCAGCAGAAGGTCCAACAGTGAAGGCTCGTGGCTTTCTACATCTGGAATTCGCGTAGGCGTTGCCACCAGTTGTGTCAAGCCATATGTCAGGGCGAAGTCGTGAACAGCTCTCCCTGCATGATTGGTTTTGCGTGAGCCAAGCCAATCAGCGTGGTGGGCGTTAAAGTCGCCAAGTATCACGATCTCTGCGGATGGGATCTGCTTTTGTCGATTGCTTCACTGCCGGTTTTCTGTGAGGCCGTGGTATCATTCCCGTCGAGCCGGCCCATAAGTGCCGAAGGATATCGATTTATATTTCTCCGATGATAAATTCGCGTTTGATCACAATATCACCTGATCTTGAATATTGATGCTATATTCCTACAACTGCTAAACCTTCTAACATAAAATAATTTGCAAAATAAGCCACTGGTAAAAGTCAGATAGAAGATATGTACATACCTATATACCGAAAGTCACCTGATAATACACGCAAAGCACTGTGTAATTAAAATTCATTTACTGTTATTTCTTACTGCACTGTTGGAAAAATGTAGCCCTATTTACTTTTGCCTGTCCCCAATTATTGAGCAGGATAAAAATAAGTGTGCCCACGATTTATCCAAGAGCTCCTATAACTTCTTTACATCTTCCTCTCCGCAGGATCGTTCTTGGTGCTAATTCTCCTATCCCCCGCCTGTTTTAACTGTTAAACAGCTGTGCAACTCCCTACTGTAATTCTTATAAATCTAATTTACAAAACAATTTTTTAACATAAAAACCATACTTTTGTTCTACGTCTAATTATGATCTCTAATGTGATTTCAAGTATTTCACAATGTAAGAAATTGTCACACTAGGTTATAAATCTATTGGATGTATCTCATATTATTGTATCAGTGTATTCAATTGTGATGAGCCAAATCTATACAAATAAATAAAATTGGAGTGTCTGTTTGTAATATTAAAATAACCGCTTTTTACTAAGTGTATTTGGATGTATACACGGTACATATACCAAAACAACATTTTTTACAATTTTTGTCTGTCTGTTTGTTTCGGCTAATCTCCGGAACGGGTGGACTGATTTCCACGGGATTTTCACTGGTAGATAGCTGGTGTTATAAGGAGTAACTTAGGCTACTTTTATTTCGGAAAAAGAATTAGGGTTCCGCGCAAAATATAAAAATATGTACACGCGAGCAAAGCCGCGCGGGAACTGCTAGTAAATAAATAAAATAGATGAATGAACATTTTAACTTTAAAGTTGTTCTATACTTATAAATAATTGATTAGAAGAGAAATTAAATTAAAAAACATACAAAGTGAGATATATTCAACAATTACCTTTATTAACGAAAATATCGTTTTTGAGACAGTCCATCACGGCGCTAATCTTGGAAGACAGCCTGGTTAGTTCAAACACTGGGTTGTTGGGAGACAGCACTGAGCGAATAGCTTCGGCCGCGGTGGTGCCTTCCTGAGCTGGACCTTCCGGCTCCTCTTCATTGTCAGAATTGTTGTTTTTACTCTGTGAAAGATGCTGGCAATTTTTATAAAGATGTAGGGTAATTACTGTGACGTAAATTTAAATTATTTTAAAATTGTGTTCAATGCCTATTTTAACCGACTTCAAAAAAGAAGGAGGTTCTCAATTCGTCGGAATCTTTTTTTTTATGTATGTTCACCGATGACTCGAATACGCCTGAACCAATTTGGAAAATTCATTTTTTGTTTCAAATGGTATACTTCCCAGGTGGTCCCATTTAAATTTTATCCAAATCAGTCGCGCGGTTTTTGAAAAATCAACAAATATCTAAAAATTGTACACATCAATGATGTTTTCGTTTACTCGGAAACCTCGCTGTCTCATTGGAGCAGTGCGTTTAGTTGGCCTACTCATATTATGTTTAAAAAAAATACATCTACTTTCCACTAAAAAGCACATTGAAGTCGGTGATACTTTTTTAAAAAGATAATTGAACTTTAATAATTCTGTAATAGCGAGTGCTCATGTTAAAAAAACATAGGTATATTCTGAAAATTTACTTTTTAAAATCGAAATAAATAAAAAAAGAAGAATCGGTGACGTTTTCTCGTTAGATTTAACTATATATTGAAGCAGGCGTAAGACGAAAGCGTAGACTGTAGAGGTATCTGTGCCGCGATCAAGGCCCGGCCCCACGGGGAGTTTATAAATATTCCACTGTGGAACTCCATCCTTTAGATTCTAATTACGGAACATTGTTCTATAGCTGTGTGGAACCCTTCGGAAGTTGAACGAATAGAGAATTAAAATTCTGCCATACTATTCTGGACTAGTCACTCCGCGCCTTGGAAAGTTGACTATGTTTATACTTAAGAGTATCTTACCCTTCTCCTGGAGCGCGAGTCCTCTAGCGACAGTTTGTTGAGCTCAGCCAGCAGGTCCTGCCCGGCGGGGTCGTCCTGCACGTCGGGCGCGCTCTCGTCGTCCAGCATGGCGGCGATCAGGCCGCAGTGGCAGCACACCTGGCGCAGCCGCAGCAGCAGCACCAAGATTTCGTGGGACTTCACTGGCTTAGCTCCTGTCAGAACAAAAAGTAATAACGAAATGATCTAGTGTTCCCATTAAAAGTACGCTATTCGAAGCTATACAGCATACAAACAGGGTGTATCTGACAATAGAACACTTACTTAAATCACTGAAAGGGCATGACTCCAGCATGCAGTTACAAAAAAGAATTTTTCTACAAATGATTTTTGAAAAAATAATTTTTGAAAAAGGTCTATCCGTTTAGAAATTATAACCGTTTGAATTTCCAGGTATTATTACCTTCTCATAAAAGCAGGTGGAATGTGTAAAGTTAATGTAATTAAATAATACATATTTTGTTATTTTACTAATGTACCTAATACTAAAATTATGCTATGTAAATAGGGCAACAGAAAAATAAAGAAAACATTTTTTTTTTTATAAAGAAAGAAGAAACGAAAGTCATGAGTCAGGAAAACCATGGCAAAGAGGTGATTCTACAATTCGATCGTCGACTTCTTCTCTTTACCTTGCAGTGCAATCATCTTCTTATGCATCTTATCGTACGCGCTGTCTTTTTTAACGGAGGTGAAACCTTGTGCATCTGCGGTCTTCTCCGCCCGCTGATGGAGAAACTGGGCGAATAGCGTCTTGGAGAAGACGAGCACCTAAAGAAACAACAGTATGACAGCAACATTTTGAGTGATCGAGAGCTGGTAATATTTCAGAAGTACGATGTTTTATTTTTCGATGATTTTAGATGTCATAACTAAAAAGAGGAGGCTAGGCTAATACGGTAAGTTGACTGTTTGTTTACGGTACGTCATCTTTTGACGACATACTTAGGTATCGTTATATCATTTACTTTTAATGATTGATTTCACAATTAAAAAATAGTAACTCACTTGAAAATTATATATAATCTCATTCTTCTAATTGTACAAGGTCTCTACTTTTAGTTTGTAAGAATATCTATATACAGTTTTGTATAATTTTCTATCTATCTAAGACTTATTTATATAACACTCAATTTAATGAGGACTATTAAAAAAAAATACGTGTGCGTCTCGGGACGCCCGACAGAAGTGATAACTTCAACTAATCTAAACGGCTAGCACTGTGGGTGAGAGTGAGAGAGGAAGAGCCTGCGTACCGCTGCCGTATGCGTGAGAGAAAAGGAAGCCAGACAGACTGGCGCCGTAACGCGTTACGTAACGAAGCGGTTTACCCTCCCATAAGAAGTTGTCACTTCAAAAATAAATAATAAATAATAAACAATAATAAACTACCCTATTCTCACTTCTCAATCACCAGCCATCGAGCATAAACAGGCGGCCAGTCTTCACTTTGTAGTGACGATTCCGATAAGGCTTCTCATACTCTACCACACTTAGAATTTCAAATTTACACCAATTTATAATACATATTATGAACATTCTTTAAAGAAATAAGTTATTGATTCGTTATTTTGTGGTTATTTTTTTTTGGTGTCGCTGTTTTCTGTGACCACCGAAAATTCAATATATATATATATATTGTCACTTGAGCAGTTGCTATATCGATCTAGTTATTTTTTTTTAATTGTTAATTTTAAAAATGAGGAACATTGGGCAAACTAAAAGTGCTTTTTCCTACTTTTGTAATTTATTTAAATTTAGACAAAAATAAAGCGTGTCTTCTCTTTCAATGCCCTAATTTTACCTTCCACCTCCACATATACACATCAATTTAGAAAAATCCTTTTGTTATAATATTTATAATTCTTTATAATATAAGAATAGATTACAGCAAGAACATTAGTTACTTAAGACATTAAAATTATTATATGTATACCAAAAATACGCATTAATCAAGATGTTCTACTATTGCGACAGGGATTTCATACAGTGAGATGAATAGTTGATAAACAATGAATCGTAACGTACCTTCTGGTAGACATTCATTTCAGCTTGCGATAGCGTCACGTGCTTCTGGTGAGCAGTGCGCTCGGGCAGACAGTCCAGCTGTCCCTTCTGTTGCAGTTGCACCTTCGTACGTCTCAGCAGCAAGCACTGCATTATAGTGTTCATGCGTTCCTGCCCGCCGAGACTCTTGTTGTCGATCCATTTTTTCCACATCTACGCAGCAGAAAAAAATATCACTGTAATAAAGTCAAATAAAAATGTAAGTATCAAGGAGACAGTTCATCCTCGTTTCCTTGGCGCTACACTCACGTTGAGATCGTCGAAGGGCGAGCACCTCAGGAACTTGAGCAGCGCGAACAGGTCGAGGTCCTTGTTCTGCACCGGCGTGCCCGTGAGGCACCAGCGGCGCGCGGCGCGCAGGCCGCACACGGCGCCGCACGTGGCCGACTTGTAGTTGCGCACGATGTGCGCCTCGTCCAGGATCACGCGACGCCACGCCACTCGCATCAGCACGCCGTTCTGTTACACAATACGACAAATGCTTCTGTCACGCGTCATTCTACGAACTCCCCACTAAGCCCTGACATGCTCCCCCCGCGCCGCACCACACCCCTGGGGCCTATATATGCCGCGGCGCGCAGGGACTCGCCCTCTTACCCCCTTCAACACGGCTACAAAGTTAAGTACTCTGCATCTACCAGCGCCGGAACTACGTCCGAAGCCTCTGAAGACCTTCACCCTGAGCCATAGTATTCTTGCTCTTTAAATTACTTTAAATATCTGTACCACTAGTACCAATATAAACTGTAAAAGCGTTTTACTTGCGTAATTCTTCTCCTTACTCAAATCAATCTACGGGGGACCACGTGTAGACCACGAGGCCACCCTCCAAGTTGCACTTCTGATGCCTGCGGCAGCAGTAATTGTGGCATCAATTACAGTATCGACTCGACACGTGAATATATAAAACTTAACTGAAAAGTGTATACTTATTTAATTTCATAACCTTAAAGGTGTCCTAAGTATGAATAACAAAGCTTATCTTTTGTTCTATGGAAGTAACGTGCTAACAAAATGACGGACTACGTGTTTTGTACTAGTCCGAATAAAATATACATAAATATATATTATTTAAAATAATATATTGTGGTGACTGATATTTATTAACAATTTAAAGATAATTTACTGTGATTATAAGTGATAAAAATGGTTTTTACATATTACTTTGAGTACGTTTGTAGATTTTGAGGTTAGTTGACGGTATGTATTATTTAAGATAATTTACTGTGATTATAAGTGATAAAAATGGTTTTTACATATTACTTTGAGTACGTTTGTAGATTTTAAGGTTAGTTGACGGTATGTATTATTTATTATGACATTTAAATACACACACACTTTTTTGATTTCTATATTTCTATAATTACGATGTTACAATCGGTAGCCAAAATAAACGATGCAATTCCGGTGATCGATGGAAACTCGACACCATTTAGTGAATCATTTGGCACAGCACTTAAATACCACGAGCCAAACTAAATGATATCGAAAGAGCATTCTGAACAAACGGTGAATAGCAGACAATTTTTGTTGTACTTTTTTGAAATTGCATTCTTATTATATTTTTTGATAGACGATGATCGTATACGACACAAATGACTAGGACTTCGGCAGATTCAATTACGAATGTATGAAAAACTTCTATGAAACTACAAAAAACCGACAAGTTAAACATCTAACAACATTACATTAACTTGTGGGTATATATACATAGTTTATTATCTAATAGAATTTGGTGTTTTAAAGTAGATTTTTTTTGACGTTATGTGTTATAAGGAACTCTATGTCAGCTATTATAAGGTACAGAAGTCTTTAGAAGTGATATAATATTGTTACAAATAAACCGAGGGCGCGTTATGGTCGAGTAGAGGAAGTCATAAAAGGTTATGATTACGTAAACTAGGATGCACGCCATCTTTTGACGTTAAGTGTGTGGAGGAACAGGTGTTAAGTCCCTTCAACACATAGGAAGGATCCTCCGACCAAGCGAGGTGATCATGCCTGGCGGGCCGTGGCCCAACGGTTGATGGTAGGAAGTTGTATATATACTAATCGGCGCGAGAACTCTCATAGCGCGATGCAGGATTAGTAGTTGCTTCGTAGTTCAGCTCGTCTTTGCTAGATGATGATGGCGTATGTTTTTACTGTATGTGGAAAGTTGCCACAAGGTGTTACAGAAATAACAATTTTGTGTTTTTTGTATATGTACATGTACATGGACTAACTGGATGTAATTTACGGTATTTGAAAAAATAAACTCTTTTGGATGGACCCAAACTAGAATATCGCTGATCCTTCTCTCTGAAACTACCTGAAGTAGTACCGGCTAGATAACAGTGCAGTAGTGGTGCTTAAAGAAAGTTATTGAGACTAAATAAAATTACACGCCTCAGCAAAAAGAAAGGTATATTTCACTAAGTTTGAGAGAGTTTTATTGTAATTATTTGCATTTAAAGATGATATACGAAGGTTTTGGTGAGCTAATATCACCATGGAAGTGATATAAGAAAACAATAACTAGACAGAAATTGAGTATCAAAAGCAGTGGCGTCACAATAGGGTGGCAGGGCGGGCTACCACACGCCTGCAGCGACCGCTCCAGCCTGGTTACCGTTACAGCCTCATCAGCACAGTCTAGGCACAGCACACTGCACCTACAGTCCACGTAAGAAGAGTATCTCTCTTCCGTCTACGCAGTAGCCAGCCACTACGCAGCAACTGTCCCGACTCACTGGGGACAGCACCGCACACAGTCCGACTCACTGGGTCCAGCCGACTTCAGCCCTGACTCACTGGGATTAGTAGCATTCAGTTCCGATTTACTGGAACTAGTGGAATACAGTTCCGACTCACTGGAATTTGCAGCACTCAGTTCCGACTCACCGGAACTACTTCACTACTGGCACTGGTACACTCTTTAATAGAGTGCAGACAGCTGACTCATCAAGACATGCGGCTCCGGGCTTTGTGAAGCGAAGAAGCGAAGGCTTAGTAGTATTCCCTTTGAGTACAGAACCCGAAAGATATCGTTCAGTTCAGAACACTTCGCATTTCATATCTTTAAAACACATCACCTTAGTTAGTTCTTTTGTTGCGCACTAGCGGAATCCTAGATCACTGAAAAGGTTTTCTATCAAAATCTTTTTCAACCTAATTGAATTATTTTTCGGCTATGCATAATAACCTAAAATATTTTTGTAACATCTCGTAGAGTCAGATTCTTTATTATCTGTTTATAATCCCGGATTATCATTAAATAATTCCGAAATCTTGAGACTAGACTCGAATCGAATCCTTTATTCAGCTCTGATCCTTAACAATATGTGGTTTGTGGCGATAATTCTACCTTTTCGTTGTCCCTCTGCAGTATGTTGTAGGTGGTCGCGACCAGGTCGTAGGAGGAGAGGCGGCTGGGCTGCGTGGCGCGCGCCGGGCCCGTGGTGCAGGCACACGGCGAGCGCGTGCGCGCGGCAGTGCTTGGCCACCTCGCCGCCCCACTGCTGCATCAGCGACGCGGGGCACACCACCAGCGTGCCGCCGCGGACCACTGCTGGGGTCACATTACATGAGGACCTGCACGTTATCTGATACTAGCTTTTGACTACAGTTTCGTCCGCGGTGAACTTATTTTTTTTATCCTACAGGACCAGGAAGTAATTCTGGATGAAAAGTACCCTACATCCTTTTCTGTGAACTCGATGACGTCATCGTCAACGTCATATATGCAAATTTCACGATGATCGATTGAGTAGTTACAGTGTGAAGCGTAACAAACGAACTGACATTCAATAATAAATGATATAATATAATAATAACGTCACACGCGGCCGTCTGACCCCAAACTAGGCAGAGCCTGTACTATGGTAACCAGACTGCTATAAACATACTTATATATTTCTAAATACAAACATATTATAGATAAATTATCCCCAGACACAGAAC